>JAPMUY010001502.1:92500-125000 GCA_026901105.3 Galaxias olidus
TCTTCTCCTTCTTCTCCGGATCAAATTTGACACGCTCTTCCGTCTAACTCGGGGGAAATCTTTCTTTCCTCGCAAACGAGGAGCTGGGATGGAGACTGAGACAAGGTCGTGACACTACTTAAAAGTGAGATGACTCCTCTTTCCTTGGTTTATTCTTTTGGAAGTTGTCTCTTCTGGGGGATAATGGAGAGAATCAACAGAGAATTACACCTCCCAAAAGTCTAAAATAGCCTCCACCCTTTCTTCCCTTATCTGGAGTCAAAGGCAAAAGTACCTGGTTTCATGGTTTCTGTCCTGGAGAAATCAAGGAGACATGAACAAGATGTGCAGATGAAGTTTATAAAGAACATTTTATCATATTCACAATATTCTATATTTTCAAGTAGTGTCGACAACCGTTGTATTTCTTTATTGCTACAGTAGCTCAAAAAAAAGTAATGAAGAAACTTATCCATGTCCCTGTTTATAAATGTATTCATGCTTATTAAGTAACTCATTGAGAAACCAGTAGCAACCATTTATAATGTATTTTACAGTTACAGTGCCTTGCAAAAGTATTCACCCCCCTTGGCATTTTTCATGTTTTGTTGCCTCACAGCCTGGAATTAGAATGGATTGTTTGAAGGTTTGCATCATTTCATCCAGAGAACATTTTTTTTGTTTTTTTTTGATTTTTTTTTATTGTGAAGCAAACAAGAAATAGGACAAAATAACAGAAAACTTCAGCGTGCATAAATATTCACCCCCCTAAGGTCAGTACTTTGTAGAGCCGCCTTTTGCGGCAATTACAGCTGCAAGTCGCTTTGGATAAGTCTCTATGAGCTTGCCACATCTTGCCACTGGGATTTTTGCCCATTCCTCAAGGCAAAACTGCTCCAGCTCCAGCTCCTTCATGTTGGATGGTTTCCGCTTGTGAACAGCAATCTTCAAGTCTGACCACAGATTCTCAATTGGATTGAGATCTGGCCTTTGACTAGGCCATTCCAACACATTTAAATGTTTCCCCTTAAACCACTCGAGTGTCGCTTTAGCAGTATGCTTCGGGTCATTGTCCTGCTGGAAGGTGAACCTCCGTCCCAGTCTCAAATCACAGGCAGACTGAGACAGGTTTTGCTCAAGAATATCCCTGTATTTAGCACCATCCATCTTTCCCTCGACTCGAATCAGTTTCCCAGTCCCTTCTGCTGAAAAACATCCCCACAGCATGATGCTGCCACCACCATGTTTCACTGTGGGGATGGTGTTCTTGGGGTGATGGGATGTGTTGGGTTTGCGCCAGACATAGCGTTTTCCTTGGTGGCCGAAAAGTTCAATTTTAGTCTCATCTGACCAGAGCACCTTTCTCCATACATTTGGGGAGTCGCCCACATGCCTTTTGGCAAACTCAAAACGTGCCTTCTTATTTTTAACACTAAGTAATGTCTTTTTTCTGGCCACTCTTCCATAAAGCCCAGCTCTATGGAGTGTACGGCTTATTGTGGTCCCATGTACAGATACACCAGTCTCTGCTGTGGAACTCTGCAGCTCCTTTAGTGTTACCTTTGGTCTCTGTGCTGCCTCTCTGATTAATGCCCTCCTTGCCCGGTCTGTGAGTTTTGGTGTGCGGCCCTCTCTTGGCAGGTTTGTTGTGGTACCATGTTCTTTCCATTTGAAGATGATGGATTTGATGGTGCTCCGGGGGATCATCAAAGATTTGGATATTTTTTTATAACCCAACCCTGACTTGTACTTCTCAACAACTTTGTCCCTGACTTGTTTGGAGAGCTCCTTGGTCTTCATGGTGTGATGCCTCTGGGACCTTTCAGAAAAGGTGTGTTTATACTGACAGATCATGTCACACTTAGATTACACACATGTGGACTTCATTTCACTAATTATGTTACTTCTGAAGGTAATTAGTTGCACCAGAACTTTTGAGGGGCTTCATAGCAAAGGGGGGTGAATACATATGCACATGCCAATTTCCAGATTTTTATTTAAAAAAATAATTTTTAATATATATTTTTCTCATTTCACTTCACCAACTTAGACTATTTTGTGCAGATCCATCACATAAAATTCAGATTAAAAAAACATTTAAATTACAGGTTGTAATGTAACAAAATAAGTAACTAGCCAAGGGGGGTGAATACTTTTGCAAGGCACTGTATATTGAAGGGTGTGGATGTGGATCAATATATGTAATAGATGTGTATGTGTGTGAGTCTGTCTTTTAGTGTTTGGGTGTATGTTTTATTATATTTAGTGCGTGCTTACCTTCATGGTGACATACCTAGTCAATATTGAGAGTGTATAATGTTCTGCTTGTGTGTGTTTAATCGTATTCATGTATATGTGGGTGCTGTTGAAGATCCCTGGGCAATTCTCTTTTGGTGACAGGGTGGTGTGTTAGATACCTGAGTGCTAGCTTGCACATTAGAAACAGGGCATATTTTTAACCTCCCGTCTCTCGCCTTTAATCCTATTCTCTGCAGTACTTGCACAAACATTGACACCACATGAGCACACACACCCTGAAAAGAGGTGGGTGTGAAAAGACCCACAAATATACACATGCTCAAAAACACTCACACAAAGCAACAATAACACGCCTATAGACAGTTTGAATATGCAGGGCACACACACACACACACACACACACACACACACACACACACACACACACACACACACACACACACACACACACACACACACACACACACACACACACACACACACACACACACACACACACACACACACACACACACACACACACAAGCATGCATAAACACACAGGCTGTGAGTTAAGCCTTCATGCTGGATATTAACACATTCTTCCTTGATATTCCAGAGCAAAAGTATCTCTGCTGCGGGATTGTGGAAAGGCCTGTGCGGCAGCATCCTGTTAAACTTGCGCGCATCGCTTTCCTAAATCCACGGAGCTGGGCTTAATACATCATCCCTTATATCTGCCGTTGCTTCACGTGAACTTCTTGTACATTTGTTATTTTTGATGTGTGTATGAGTGTGGGAAGGGGGGGTACACACATTAGCCTTTTCCTCTTCAAATCCATTTAAAGCTGACTAGTAAACCAGATAGATCTATATATTATATATTTGTAGCTCACTGTTGAAAGCCTGTGCCATGTGGTTTACTCAAGGTTTCTTCTTGTCCTTGTGCGTCAGGCCATGTGTCTATTCTGTGTGACTGATCCACATGTTACGATTTCTTTTCGGAGCATGAACGGGGGTGTCACTGCATTTATTGAAAGAATTTGTTTGGAATGTGAGAGTGTGAAGATGGCAATGATGGGGATGTTTCCATGGTTGAAGATACTTCCAAAACCTAAACAAAACAGGGCAGTAGAATTAGGTTTGTTAGTGGTAATAATAATACTATGGGTATCACCACTCAGAGCATTAACACAGGCCTCCACAAAGCCTCTCTGTTCCACTTGGTAGGCAGCTCATTGTACATCCCCCACACCAGAGGTCTGTTCCTCCCCTGGAGACCCCTCCAATGGCCCAGTGTGACCAGACCCACAGCCGCCCTGGTGGCACCACCACTCAGACAGACGGACAGAGCCCTCTGCCAGCCCTCTCTCTGTGGCCGCGCTGCCCCACAACCCTCTCTCTGTGGCCCGCTGCCCACCAGCCCTCTCTCTGTGGCTGTGCTGCCCACCAGCCCTCTCTCTGTGGCTGTGCTGCCCACCAGCCCTCTCTCTGTGGCCGCGCTGCCCACCAGCCCTCTCTCTGTGGCTGTGCTGCCCACCAGCCCTCTCTCTGTGGCTGTGCTGCCCACCACGGCCACTCTCAGTAGGCCGGGGTCCCCGGGCACCTGACACACATCTGTCACCTGCCACATGGGCACACTGCCCCAAAATATCTGGGCCAAACTCAGCGGCTGAGCTCGATGTTGGGGTGACCTAGGGGCTCTGTGGTTCCTCAAACACAGTATCACTGTATATGAATAGGAAGAGATGACTCTCTACTCTGGAGCTGTCTGACACGGACTGAAGTCCCTGGTATTATGAACAGACACAGTATGCTTCATTTCCCACAGAGTAAATATAAAACCAAGGGGGAAAAGAGAGTCAAGAGAGGGTGAGAGAGAACGGAGAGAACAGGAGTAGAGTGCAGCGAGTGAACAGCCTGTGTCTGTGGTTCGCTTACATCCAGCTGCTGTTTCATGCAGTGGAAAACAAAACAAAGAGCTGCCACATCAAAACAGGATGAAGAAGAGCCATGACTGGTACTTCTGAGATGAGACGGTCAAAAGCCCCGTCACTTCATCGAGTGGGAGATGGAGACGGCCTAGAAGACAGAGAGAGAGAAGGGAAGTAGACAGAAAGTAAGAAAAGGAAGAAAAAAAAAACGATGAAGAGGGTGTGCCCTGGAGCGTCCCTTCAAACCTCTGATGAATCTGTGGAGGCAATGTCAGGTTGACAGCGCAGAGATCCAGAGCTAGTGACACACTCAGAGACAGGAAGAACAAAAGAGAGGAAGAGAGAGAGAAGGAAAGAAAGGGAGAGAGAGAGGGAGGGGGGAGAGAGTGAGAGAGAAAAGGATGGGGTGTTAGACAGATCGCTTAGATGCAGGATAGTGAGACAGCAAGACTTCAAGACAATTGAGAAAGGACATTCCATCAGACCCATCAGGAACCCCTCCCTCCTTCCTCCTCCTTTTCTTTATTATTTCCTTCTTTTCCATTATCAATTTATCTTTCTCTCGCTCGTTGCCTCAGTTTTTTCTCTCTTGTCTACTTCTCATTCTTGGCGTGGGATGAGATGAGAAGAGTGAAAAAAAAGGCCTGCTGAATTCTCTTCCTTGTTAGCTCACCACAGGTTTATTTCAGTATCCTCCTAAGGGGTCGGGAGTCACACATTTACACACACACACACACACACACACACACACACACACACGCACCGTTAGCCAGTCTACTATGCGCAACCCCTAGGATCTTTTCCATTGAGTGAGGGGAACTAGCTTTTAGTGCTCCATCCGTGTGGGTCACATCTCAACAGAATAGCAGTCTTTTGTCTGTTTGGCAGGTGGTGAGGGATAGCTCTCCAGCCAGATTAGCGCTAAGCTACATGTGCTGTCCTGTCGGCCATGGGAGTTGGACCTAGTTAGCGTTGGATGCAAATACAGCTTGGCTTGGCTTGTGTTTGTAGCAAGGGTTTAGATGGAAACACACAGCCCGGAGGGGTTTTAAATTAACTCTTCCTACTCATTTTTTTAGTCCGTTTTTAAATTCATGGGAAGTCGTTTTTCATTTGTATGCATGCTAAGAGAGACATTTGGTGTTTCTGCTCCCTGTGTCTCCCCACTGAAATGTGTTCTTCTGTTTTTTTCTGCATGAGTGAACACATAGAATTTTACTGCTGTCAGCTTCTCTCCTGCCTGTCCCTCACACATGCAAAAAACATGCGCGCACACACACACACACACACACACACACACACACACACGCACACACACACACACACACACACACACACACACACACACACACACACACACACACCTTAGCACAACTGGTTGTTTATTTCAAACTAGAAGTACTTGAGGACACAAATTTAAACAAAGGAAATCCATATTTATTTGGAATACGTTTGTTATTTATCTGAGAACACACACACACACACACTAATGAAATGTGACAGGGAAGCAGGGGAGGCCACACACCTTTCTATGAACATCTTTCTATACACAGGCTCTAGACCCCCCACCTACACACCCGCCATGCTCCACCACCTTCCAGACACTCACCTTGACTAGCATGGACAGTCTCTGCCATCTTCAGCACACACACACACACACACACACACACACACACACACACACACACACACACACACACGCACACACACACTTTCATACCTCCACAGATAATCGAATATGAAATGGGGCCGTGTTTCCTTGGTGTTGGCCCTAAATTGCCACTGACAGGCGGGCCGCAACTCTGACACCCCCTGAGGGTGAGAAGGCCGAGGTGGGTGTGTGTGGGTACATGCACATGTAGGTCCCTGGCTGTGTGCATTTGCGTGTGTGTTCTGGACCAAGTTATCTATCTGGCACGTTCAGTCTGACCCTTGACCCCGGGCGGTGGGCGGCAGCTACAAGCAGAGCTCTCTGCAGTGTTCCCCTGTGAGGGCCTCACACACACATGGCCTGAGGGCCAGAGAGAGGACAGCGGAGACATGTGTATGTGTGGGCAGCCTTTACACGGGAAGAGTAGTTTTCCCCAAAGGATGCTTGTGATACTTTCTTGGAGGTTCTTATTTGTGACTTGACCTGAACAGAAATGTATCGTTCAAATCAGGGGGAACACGAGAAACCACAGAGAAAGAAGAAAGAGACTTGGGTTTTAGACTGTCGTTGGGGGTTGTAGTTTTGGATGTGTGATGAGTCGGTGGATTTCAATGGGCTGACAAGTTGTAAACATTTCAGCAGGCCCGGTTCGTGGCATTGGGCGAACTAGGTGGCTGCCTTAGGGCACCAAAAAGCCAAAGGGGAGCAGCACAGCCAAGACAAAAAAAAAAAAAGACTACCTAGGGACAACACTTTGTAAACAACATTGCACCCGTTCTCTCCACCGCTTCGATCCTTACTGTTGCCACAACTGTCTGGCAAGGTTTTGCCTTAACTATTGTAAAAGCGGAGTCTATTTCTTTACTGCTCTCATTGGAATTGAGGACGTCTGAAGATGTCAGATGACGACCGAACATTAGAAAAGTGTCAATAATCGCTACGGTGAATGAATTGCATTTTGAAATCTGGCCTAGCGTGCCAAGAACGCCAGGGAAGGCCCTGCGTTTCAGTTAATCCACATGGCAGCCATTTTGTGTGTTGTATTGTTTTTTGCCTTTTACTTTTGTTTGTTGAATGGTGGGCCATTCTGTCACCACTGCAGGTGTCTTTAGCAAAGGGTTGGCACACCATTATGCATTGTTTCTGCAATGCAAACACAGAAAGAATTTACCATTGCCAATGTCGCTGAAATATCTGATCGAGCTCTTGTGCTAAATGAGACGTGGAGAGGGAGGGTCCTGCTCCCAGTCAACAACCCTGGGTAGTGTTGAAGGACGCCATACTGCACCCCAGGTGCAGACATCTGATAGTTCTTACAGAGGGAACTTCCAACTCTTCCAAAAGCTAAAACATGGGGCTTGTGTAAACACCGACAGTATGATTCTGTGTTAAGGTAAGAGCCCAATACTCTATGTTCAAAGATCTCTGTCTTCAAGAACATGCAGATGTACAAATACATACTTCCTTTCCCAGAAAGCAACGCCTATTAGTGACCTTTCCTAAAACACATACAGGTGGATGACACAAAGTTACACAGAGAACTATTGATTTCTTTGGTAACCTGACGAGTATTCTAAGAAGTAATCAACTCTGGGATAAACAACAAAGTAGCCTTAGCAGACTGGTAGCCTGTAGCTAATGTAATAAGTGCCTCAAACGTAGTGCCTCGATGTTGGAGATGAACGTCTCAACCATCCTGCCACTCTAATGTTTAGTGCAAATTATTATCCTCCATATATTTATGGTATAACCTACTTTTGATGTTTATTTTTTATTTTGTATCAAACATATTAGTTTCAGCCCCAGGCCTAGACAATTGACGAGGGCCACCAAGCTGTGGCTGATTGATGGTTTGTTGAGGCAGCAAACATTAAATTCTTGAGCATGTACGAACGGGTGGAGGTAGGTTTTGAAATATCTAAGCTGTTTTGTTCAGCTTGAAGCTGCTAATCTTTAAAGCTTGGAGTTTGACCTGTTGGAAATAGATGCCTTTGAAAAAGGTTGATTGCCATACAAAATAAAAATAAAAACTCTTTCAGGAGCACTCTTTGCCTGACCATCTCGCTGTCGCGTGGCACAGTAATTGGTGAATCTACAGTTTTGCATCATAGTTAATAGCCTTCTTTGTGTATGTGTGTGTGTGTGTGTGTGTGTGTGTGTGTGTGTGTGTGTGTGTGTGTGTGTGTGTGTGTGTGTGTGTGTGTGTGTGTGTTGGTACTTGGAAATTTGCTGTCCGCTGTTGCCTCTCCACCCCCTCTCTTCTGAAGCTTATCTCTCCCAGTAGGAGCCCTGTGAAACTCCGGCGGAACATTCCAGCAGCTCTGAACATCCAGCCAGCTGGCCTGGCCTGCCGTCGCAGTCCGACACACACACACACACACACACACACACACACGCGTAAACAAAGGGGACAGCGTGATCTGAACACAAACACCATCATACAGTTCTATAGACTTACATTTATATCTCCAGACCCGCGTAGAAACACGCACGGACACAAAGGAGTCCCCAGAGTAAGATGGAGACATACACAGAGTTCAGAGCACATGTCCCAATTAGGCTGGCAGCCTCACGCTGCCTCACCCCCGGGCCTTACAGCAGCCTCTCTACCTCCTCTCTGGCCCTGCTACATCCCAGGAAGGCTCCCAGGCCTTACAGCAGCCTCTCTACCTCAGAGCAGACGCACGAAAAGGGAAAGGCTGACGGAGAGTGAAGGATGGATATGGAGAGAGAGCGAGAGAGAGAGAGAGAGAGAGAGAGAGAGAGAGAGAGAGAGAGAGAGAGAGAGAAAACAGAGATGGATTGAAAGAGAAGTGAAAATACGAAGATAGAAAAGAGAGAGAATGGACCATGAGTACATAATGAGGATGAAATACTCCCATGGCTGAGATGACAAGGCTTCTGTGACTGACCTAATCAGATAGGAGCTGGGTTGACTCACACACACTTAGACACACACTAACGCACCCACACTCACGCACACCATAACACACTCTCACACTTTATATCCTGACAGCATTACAGGCTCGGACCCTAACCCTCACCTGGACTGGGGGCTTTAAATCCATTACACACACGCACATCACACACACACACACACACACACACACCTACACACACACACACACACACACACACACACACACACACACACAGAACTTACATGGAGCCAAATGACTCACCGAAATATCAGAGCATTTGCACATTTTTTCCAAGGCTTCACAGATAAGTCAGATAAATAAGGGAGATTTTCAGACCACTGTCATTCCATAAGACTGATGCACCAGATACTGTGATAAATCCCATCAGACAGAGTGGCTGCTAAATTATCTGTCTATAAACAATGTGTGTGTGTGTGTGTGTGTTTGTGTGTGTATGTGTGTAAGTGTGTGTAAGTGTGCATGTGCAAAGCGTTTCGGGATGTGGTGTGTGTGCATGTGTAAGGTGATTCAGGAGCAAACCTTGCAGAGTGTGTAGGTCCTGATCAAAGCCTAAGGCCTCCTTGAGTAGCGAACTTTGACCTTAGCTACCGGCACCTCCTGGGCATAAGGAGAGAAAGAGTTTGTGTGTGTTACTGTGTGTGTGTGTTCATTACAGGCCCGGCCTGGTCTGATTATCACAGGAGGGGGTGAAACTGAATCCTCGGTGTGTTTGTTATGAAGAGGAGGCTAGAGAGGAAGGATGCAGGGGGAGGGAAGGGAAAGACGGAGCAGCATCGCAGGAGGTGGGCTTGATTGGGACTTGATAGTTCAGGAGTGTGTGACTCGAGGCTGTGTTTTCAGCTTTGGCTGTAAAGGTTTATTTAGAGAGAGAGCTCTTGCTGAATCAGGTGCATGGTTGTTTTTGTCTGTCTGTGTTTGTTGTGTGTGTGTGTGTGGGGGGGGGGGGGGGGGGGGGGTGAGAGCGCGAGGAGCAGAGAGAAAGAAATGTGTTTGTGAAAGCAGGAATTTCTTTTAATTTGTCAAACGCCACAGTATTATTTTTTTTTTGCATTCAATGAAACTACGCCATAACTCCAAAGTGGGTCCCAGTCATTTCTATTGGAGCTGCACAGGAAGGCCTGGTCAAACAGCTCAATGTAGCTCCACAGTGGGGCCCTAGTTTCAGAATATCATGTAATGAAGCACCAAGCAGTAATTTGTTATCCCAGTCTTTAAGAGAGGATACAAACACAAACAATGCTCTTTGAAGGGTCACTTGGTAGCTCACTACAACCTCATTTGTCTCCATTCCACTCAAAGGGGGGTGAAAAAAGAGAGCTGCAAACGGAACAGCTCCAACCCAACCCAAAACAACAAGATGTAACCTGCCAGCCGCGGCCGTTATGCAAATCACTGTGTCGTTAAAGGAGGCTGCTTCGTTAGCACGCCCCTAATTGATTTTGCGCCGTGAAAAAAAAAATGAACGAATGAAGGACGAAAGCGGCTTACTGCTATCCAGCCCCAGACTGGAAATTAAATACTGTCCCATATAATCCTAGCACCGGCTTCCTCTGTTGTTCCCTCCCTCCACCCCTCTCTCTCTCCCTTCATCCCAGGCTCCTTCTGCTTCTCACTGTGCCAATTAAAGCTGGCTCCTAAAATACCAGGGCCCCTTTAACAGGATTAGTGGCGTGTGTTTTAAGGATAGGAAATAATGAGTCTTATTGCTGATTAAAATGAATCAGGGTAACGGCCATGCCTCATTATGGCCAGGAGCCATGCTTCCTGTCCTGCTCTTTGCCTTATCCCTTCTCCCTTTTTCCTTCTCTTCCCCTTCCTCCTGTCTTCCCACCATCATGTTCCTTATTCCTCTTACTCTCCCTTGCTGCCTCATCGCGGTTCTCGGTATGTCTCTGCCCCCATTCTTTAGTGGCCTTCACTAATATGACCCTGACCAGTCACTGACAATTCAACTGGAGTCGGTCTGTGTGTCCTATGTGTGTGAGCAAGTCTGTCGTAATATGTTGGGTGAGCAAGTCTGGCGCAAATTGGCTGCCGTAATATCACTCAGACTGAGTGTTGTGTTTGATAGCTGTCAGTCCATTCGTTGTTCGTTCTGTGGTATTAATTGGCGACCAATTTGTGTAAAGCGCTTTGAGTATCTAGAAAAGCGGTAAAAACTAAATAAAATGAATTATTATTATTATTATAATGTGTCCTCGTTGCACGTCAGTTCAGGGGAACCAAGTTTGGAGTACATCTGGATTATTTTACCCAAAATACGTTGAATTATTTACCAATTTGTTCCAATTAGTTCATTACTTCTGTTGTAAGATTTTCTTTGACAGCGTCCGTAGCTGGGGTAAACAGAGGTGTTATGTGGATGATGGAGTCTGACCATCCCAGACGTAAATGTGAGGGTAGAGGTGGAGAGAGACTGGGACTAGTTTAAAACTCTCTTTTCTTTGTTTCGGTCTCCTTTTTAACTTTACGTTTCTGTTTTAGGGGAGAGTGTTCAGGCAGACGCTCAGGCAGAATAGTAGCCTCTCGGGTTGAGAAAGGTTGACCACCCTTTTTTGGCATTGTGTGTGTGTGTGTGTGTGTGTGTGTGTGTGTGTGTGTGTGTGTGTGTGTGTATGCGCGCGCGCGTGCATGTGTGTGTGCATGTGTGCCTATATAGAAAGCCCCGTTCGAAGATGACACCTCTTCTCCCTCACCCCTGCCCTCACGTGAACCCCAACATAATCACTGCCAATCAAACAGCACCAAACACACAAACACAAATACAAAGCTCACTTTCCCTTTGGCGTTCTCCACACACAAACACTGGGCCCTCTCAAAGACAAAAGCCATTGGATTGTGAGCAGGGGTTTTCTGACGGTAACCCACAGCACCTATGTGAATGGGCCATTGTGCTGGGTTAATTGGGCCACAGCATGCACGGTGGAGCCCAGCTCGGCCCTGGGGCCCCTGTGTCTCCATGGAGCATGTTGGGCCGGGGTCTCAGGTCAGAACGCCGCCGTGAGACCCTGTGAACTGACTGGAAATAAGGACTAATGAAGAAGACTGAACAAAAGCTGGAGGTCTGACCGATAGACATGCACTAAAATAAAAAGATCACGTTGACTGTCAACAAAAGACAACAACCGGGAGTTAGGCAGCCCTCCTGTTTAGAAAAGGCATGCATGCAGTGGAGACAGAGACGAATGAGACAGAAATAGACAAAAGAGATCTCTCTAGAGGCTCTCCAGTTCTCGTGGTGGGTCTGTGTCTGTCTGTGTTGTGTGTGTGTGTGTGTGTGTGTGTGTGTGTGTGTGTGTGTGTGTGTGTATGTGTGTGTATCTGTGTAACTGGGTTTCCGATGGTTCTCACATGATTTTGGATTGAATCAATAACCACTGACAGGCATCGAGCTGCAATCTTCTTTAAACATGATAAAATATTCTTTTAACAGGCTCTCAAATCGATCTTGAATGGAGTCGGTGCATAGTGTCATTATTGAAATGTGCTCTAGATTTATGCTGAAAAGATGATTTCAATTCAATCCGGTTTGTCAGAGCCATCGATGAGTTCAGGATGGAACACTATTGGAGTGGATAGGATATCAGGTGGGAACATGTAATAAAGGACAAAATATTACGGAGCATTCACTAACACATTTGAAAGATTTAACTTTAACAAGGGCTGGCCTTTTCTGGAATGCTTTGGAGGGTTTGTAAGGGGGACAGTATATGTGTTTGTCAGTATGTGTGTGCAAAACAACATTGTGCAACAATATTTTGTATCAGTACAAAATGTTGTTTAATGCTATTGAGATAGTGTGTGTTTGTGAGTCTGTGCTAACCTTCTCTAACTTTCACTGTACTACTAGACATGAAAGAGAGGAACATCCTCAGCCTGAAACTGTTAATCTAATAGTCTTTTAGCAGCATGAGGCTGGAGCGTCTGTAAGCGGTTAAATCCAATCAAATGAAGTGGGTGGTAATCCCGTTGGTTCCCCATGTGGATCCCTGGGGGACTCCAGGGACCGTTTTAGAACAACAGGGTGCAGGGTTAGTGGGTCCCGTCCCGTCCCCCCCACCCAAACCCTCACACCACATGGAGCTGTTGCCAGCGTGGGTAACTGTGTTCTCTACGACCATACAGGCCTAAAGATCTAAAGAGGTTTGCCTCATCTGACTGAAGAAGAACACACTGACTTCAGGCCTTTCTGCTGCCTATTTATGGGAATACATGCTGGTTACTAGATGCTATTGCTGTTTAAGTCCATCTGGCTAAGAGTAGACTAATATTTTCACAATGTCTTACAACCATCAACTATCAACTATCTTTTTTCATGGTTTAAACAGCTATCACGTAAGTTTGGCATGTTAATTCCCCTGAAGTTAACTTTTTTGGAATTGCCAAAGCTTGCAATCTCTTGCCAAACAAGGACCTAAGGGGTGTGAGCCTCCGACATCTTCTTGTCTTATTGAGGAATGCTGTAGTGGAAGGGTTCTTGTCACGGTTCCTCATGGTGACCAGCCATGGCCTGTGGTCCTCTCCCCATTCAGCCTCCATCACGGGCTGCCATTGTGTCTGCTCGGTAATCCTGTCCTTTGACTTTAGCATTCCAATCATGTTGTGGAAGGGGGGTGACAGGGAGGGGAGGAACAACCCCAGAGCAGATGACATGGGTGACACGGGAGGAGGCGCAGGGGGAGAGTGATGAAGGGACGGGCTGTGTGGGTGACAGCTTGCAGCAGGGACCTCTTTGAGGATGCCGTTGGAAGTACTTTGCCCTGCTAACTGACATACAGATGGATGAATTAGTACCAGGAGAGAAAACGCATCGTGTTTTAACAAACCCATATAACACCTATACGAGGCAATCTCTAAATGCCTGTGGGCCATCATTGTTTTCTCTCTCAAGCCAAAGGATTTTCTCCTGTTGATTGACACATTATGGGAGGGATCATGTTTGCATGTTTGTGGAGATTATCACTTCCAATGTGACAAACCAAGCTGCTGCCATAGACTTACATCTGGGTTTCTGGGTTGTTTTTCTGTGGAGCCTATCTGCCTCATGTTGTTGGATTAGCAAACACACACACACACACACACACACACACACACACACACACACACAGGACGTGGACATACGCTGGACACCTCGACACATACTGTGTGTGCACCTGGTAGATACACACTCTGACACATTTGGCAAATAGTGCACGAATGTACTTTCTCAGGGTTTGGTACACACATACACAAACTTCCAAACACACACATTTCCCATTCCACCCTGTGCTTCATTGAAAGCATCAGAAGTGGTGTTTGCAGAGCAAGTGGATCAATCCACACCTGAGTGTCAGGCCAGGTAATAGTGGCGTTAGTGAGGGTTAATGGAGGGATCAGAGGCTTCCCTTTTCTTCCCTTCTCTTCTCTTCTCTTCCCTCCTCTTCTCTTCTCTTCTTTTCTCTTCTTTTCTCTTCTTTTTTCTTCTCTTATTTAATACCTGATTACTGTGGGATTGAGTATCTCCTTAGTTGATACTCTTTCTCGTGTTACAGTCACAGAAGGCTTGATCCTCTACTTGAGTCTTGAGCCTTGAGTCTTTCTTTCTTTCTCTGCCTTTCTTTCTCTGCCTTTCTCTGCCTTTCTCTGCCTTTCCGTCAGTAAATACCACGCTCTGTCTTTCTCTTTCCTTCAGGATGCGTTTAAGCAGCACTTCAATAAGAGCAGACGCAGGCAGTGTTAGAACCATAATCAGACAAACTGTTAGGATGACCACTAGTAGCAGGGGATAAATGCACCGCACTGCTGACAGGCAACACACACACACACACACACGCACGTGCTGACAGACAGGAAGAAGGCATATGCGTCGAAGCAAGGCTAGAGGGGCGGTGTGTGTGTGTGGGTGTGTGTGTGTGTGACTGCAACCCTTGCTTTCATTTGTGTGTGTGATGCAAGGCTAGCGGGGCCTGGTGAAATCCAGGCCGGATGGACAGTGGACTAAAGCATTGCCCGGGGATCTGATGCACACACACACACACACACACACACACACACACACACACACACACACACACACACACACACACACACACACACACACACACACACACACACACACTTCACAGAATGTTTTGTTTTTATTGTCTTGTGTCTTATGTTCTGTTCCTTTAGCAAAGATACTTGTGTATTTGCTGTAGAAATGGCTGTAAGACTAACATTTTCTTCCTCTCCTCTCCTCTCCTCTCCTCTCTTCTCTTCTCCTCTCCTCTCCTCCCATCTTCTCTTCTCTCCTCTCCTCTCCTCTCCTCTCTTCTCCTCTATGACTCAGGCCTGTGTGCTAGGTATATACGATGCTATTGTGGTTAGCTGGTGGCGTTCAGCGTTTGCCAGTCTACCCCACAGCCAAACATGCATCAGTCATCGTTAATCCCCTCCCTGTTGAAATAAATAGCCCTGCTCGCTCTGTCTCTGTCTCTCTCTCTCTCTCTCTCTCTCTCTCTCTCTCTCTCTCTCTGTCTCTCTCTCTCTCTCTCTCTCTCTCTCTCTCTCTCTCTCTCTCTCTCTCTCTCTCTCTCTCTCTCACACACACACACACACACACACACACACACACACACACACACACACACACACACACACACACACACACACACACACACACAAATTCCCTCTCTTTGTTTCTCTCTTTATCTATAATTTTCTCTTTCCCTTTCTCCTTCTCCATCTGTCCCTCGCTCCCCCTGACTCATAAACAGTTTACTCTGCATCCTTCTCGTCATTGCTGTCTCACACAGAAATACACCCAAACATTTGTTATTTTCTATTATCTCTCTTGCTTGTTTCTCCTCCATTCGCTTTTGCCATTGTTTGCTTTCTCTTATTCAGCTGTCTTTCCTCTTGCTACACTATGGGTAAAAATAAATGTGCTTTTAGGCTTTTGGCAGTGAGCTTTAGGCCTTGTAAATGTATTTTTAAAACGGATATGCAAAACTCCTACCTGTTGAGGGGAAAGGGGGTTGTGAGGTGAACAGGTAAAGGCTTGTTGTTTTATTTTCCATTGTTATTCTTATACTTATTCTTCCTATTCCTATTCTTATATTCTTTTTATATTGATGTATGTAGTATAAATATATAAATGTATGTCAACCTCACTTGCTCTCTCACACACACACACAGATGTGTACAGATGATGCTCCAAACAGCCTGCCTGTCACCAAGGTAGACCAGAAACCAGTCCTCTGCCCCTAATCAAGTCTATTCATTCATGAATTAATTCCTGTAACACAGGAGCCTTTCAGACACCCACATGCATACACACATCCCCCCCCCACACACACACACACACTTTCAAACACCACATACACTTTCAGACACTGTTCATTGCATCTGCATATCTACCCCTTGTATGTGTGTATGCCTGTATGCGTGTGTGGGGATGTGTGTATGCATGTGGGCGTCTGAAAGGCTCCTGTGTTACAGGAATGAATTCATGAATGAATAGACTTGATTAGGGGCAGAGGACTGGTTTCTGGTCTACCTTGGTGACAGGCAGGCTGTTTGGAGCATCATCTGTGCTGCAGGGACCCCACACAGACAAATACACACGCGCACACTCACTCGCTGTATCGGTTTTTGTTGGAGATGTGTTTTTACAAAATTTGTGCCGTTTTTGCGTGTCGTTTGTTTTACAATATGAAGGACGCTTGGCTCTATGAGGGAGTGGCACTCCCGGAAGGAAAAAGCTCTTGCAAGCAGAAACGGGAGGGAATGATGAGGAAGGAAGAAAGGAGCAGAAGAAAGTGAGGGAGAGGGGGAGGGAGTGAAGCGGTGCTCTTTAATGCAGACGAATGGCCGTGGCGTCCCAGATACAGCCGGCGTATTAATCAACGCCACACAGGGGGAAGCGCTTGCGGGCGGCCACTTTGAAATAAAGATGGAGACAGCAAGTGAGCCAGAGGGAGGGAGAGAGAGAGAGAGAGAGAGAGAGAGAGAGAGAGAGAGAGAGAGAGAGGGAGAGAGGGAGAGAGGGAGGGAGGGAGAGAGAGAGTAGAAGAAACAGGCCACACTCCTGCTACAACTCGATCAATTATTCAATCCCCTGGTCCCTGAGACCAAATCTGTTTGCCTGTTATCGCTCCCATGTAATCAGATTCTGTTTGTCGCCTGTTGTAGAATAACAGGCGTGTTATGGCACTTAACATGAGTACATGTACTGCCCCCCCCCTACCTTTGTTCCTCTCCTTGTAGGTTAAAGATCTGTTCTGATCTCCATTCAGTTAGGGTGGTCTGGCTCGTATTCATGTGATAGAGGGACTTGTTGGTGACAGCAGCGAGTGGTCAGCAAAGATCCTTGACATGACTCTTTTTGTCTCCTTTTTCTTTTCAATTACACCCTCGACTCTCTTTCTTCAGACTTTATTTCCTCCTGTGTTCTCTCTCTCTCTCTCTTCAACTATCTTGCTCTTACCTCTCTGTCCTTCTCTCTCTCTACTTCAGCCCTCCCTGTGCTAAGAAAATGCACAGCTAAAAACCCTCATCCTGCACCCTCATTGACTTGCAAATGGTCTATTGCTTACAACTGAGGGTGTTTTAACTGTCTCTTTGTCAGCCCCAGTCTGGGAGACGAGCCATTAGGGAGGTTTCCAGAGGAAGGATAGTGAGGGACTAGCTTAATGGCCGACCTCTATGCGTGCTATAGCTGGACATATAGCTGTGTGTCTGAATACAATCTCGCTCAGTTAGGGCTGTAGGCACGTAAAAGCTGTCATGTTTAGATGAAATTATTTATTTATTTTATTTATTTATTTTTATGCATACAGGGTTAACTGACGGAGACCACGGGGGTATTCCATCAAGCTAGATAAGCGAAAAGCCTGGCTTATTTAGATAAGTCTGGCTAATTTTAGTGAGAGATCCGTTCCATTACTGTGGCTAATACGAATCCCTGCTCAGTAACCAAGGTAATTTATACAACTGAACTAGCCTGCTCCGTAGTAGGCTAACTGTCAAGCTTAGTTTAGCTGTGTTACAAAGAATATCCAACAGGTGGAAATAAAATCCCAAACGACAGTTCCGTCAAGTGTCTTTTCTCGCTCGCTTCACTTTTGTCACATACCATATGTCCGTGTTCGGAAACATACGTAGGTTCAGACCTTTTTCTCACAATGTATGTGACCAAGCATTGAATATAAGTGTTTAAGTCCATTTCACTTTTAGATTTATTCCTGTGTTCACAACCTTGCTACATTAAACATAGGCCTAAAAAAATTAAATGCTGAAAGGACTGTTCACTTTGGCATTCCATTTCCTTATTTTTATTGCATTGTTTGTGACCGAAATCTATCTAAAACACAATGTGACATTGAAAATGGCATTTCTTTGTCACCATATAAAAATAATATTAATTACACAGCTTTATGTTTTTTCGTTGGCGCAATAAAGAGACGACATACACCAGTCGCGCTTAATGCCGGGATGGAACTCTGGCCTGTGTGATAAGCTCTTGCTATCAGTGAAACGCGCATTTTGCCTGGTGAGCTACCACGGAGCCCTTTTTGACACAATGGCCTATATTAAGCATGAATCAGATTTCCTATTATTGAGCCTGCTGATGATATAGCCGCAGTCTCATCATAACGATGTCAATGTTAATTTACATAAAAAAGTAGGCTACTAAATTACGCATTTAATCTGTCTGCCATTTTTTGCCACGCAATTTCCCTCGCCTTGAAAATCATGGCAGTATTGCCATTTTTGGTGATGAGACAGTCAGTGGCAAATTCCTTTGACGTGTTTTTCTTGGGAGAAGCTCACCGCTCTTTCTGATTTTTGCTACATTTTATCTGTTTTTTCACAATCGATTGAGCTGCTTCTGTTCTCCGTGCGCGCACACAATGCCAGCTTGTACAAGCCTGGCTTGAGTTAACGTTGACTGGAGACGTTAATTTGTGTTCAGGGAACGGCTTGAGGCTTTAGTCAAAGTTGACGTTAGTTCAAGCCAGGCTTTTTCTATTAAGCGCCGATTTCATTAGCGCGGTTGATGGAATACCCCCCAGGTCTATTTTCCAGCAGTGCCATGTTTAAAGGCAGAATGTATAAATTACAACAACAAAACAAAAAATAGAAAATAAACAAAACATTTATTTCAATATTTACAATACAATATTTACAAAACAGTATAATATTTAAGTTTCAACCAAAACAAGAACACTCTTCAACTCCCAAATCATCAAATAAAAGTTTAAATTGTTCTACAGAAACAAACTGCTCTAATTTAAATCTAATCTAATCTTGTTCCATTTATCTGAGGCAAAAAACTGAAAGCTGATTTATCAAGTTCTGTTTTCACTTTGGGGTTTTCAAGGGTGATGGAGTCCTGTGAGCGTGCTCACCAGCTACATAAAACCATAGACATGAAGTCAAATAAATAAAGTTATACATACACTTTGCAGATATTGTTCTGTGTAGCTCCCACAATAATACATAACCACAGAGATATCTCTGCGTACATTACACCTCAGCTATGATTAGAAAGTAATTAGAATTAAGAACTGAATAGCATTCTGATTATTGCTTCCTGGTGGTCATGACAACCAAGGCTTATTTTTGAAGTACCGTGCTTATTGATACTTAACCATAAGGCAGGTCCTATGACCTCTTTATTATAAATCAAATCAAATCAAATCAAGTCCATTTATAGAGCACTTTTAACACAAATAATGCTGCACAATGCCATTTCAAAACTACTCATGACATTTAAACTGCATACAAACGTAGGGCATAAAAACACAATTCAAATGCTAATGAGTAAAAGTACGTTTGAAGTTAATACTCAAAAGAATTGTCATTAGTGGGAGCAAAAAGAGCGATCGCCTCTGAGTTTCGGTTTGGAGCGTGGGATGACCAGGGGCCCCAATTCAGACCACCTAAGAGACCAAAATGCCAATGGCAACACGGCAAAACAAACAGTGAAAGCCCTGATGTTGTGGTCTAAGACCCGACTGGGACGAGGCTGCCTCTGTGAAGGAAATCCCACTACAAGCCACATCACAGTAACATGTTGTGGAGACTCAGAACGGACCTCCTGGAGCTGGAGAATGAGAAAGACAGTGCGTCAGATGACCAGGAGAAACACTCTCTGCTGTCTGAGCGACGTCTTCTGAAGGAGAAGAGAGAGGGGCGTGGAGGAGCTCTTTGAGAAGGACATGGCTCAAAAGTGCACAGAGACACATTTTTGTGACGATTTCTGTGTGAAGTCCCTCTCTTGCTTCAAAGCCCACGATCATTCCAGTGTCCATTACACTAGAACATTACTCTTAACAAAACTGTTTAATGCACAGAGACACATTTTTGACTGGCTTGAAAGCTGTAAGAAAAAAAATAGTTTGATACTTGCAGAAGAGCTTTGTTCATATTCAAATGGACATATTCCAGTGTCCACATGTATGTGCAGGAGACCCGTCTGTTCAACTCTTGAAATTTGCAGACGACACTACCGTCATCGGCCTCATCCAGGACGGTGATGAGTCGGCAACACGAGAGGTTGAACAGCTCGCCCTCTGGTGTGGTGCTAGAGCTGAACACGCTCAAAACTGTGGAGATGACAGTGGACTTCAGGAGGAGCCAGACAACACTGCTCCCCATCACCATTCAGAACAGCACTTGCTCTCAGGTTTCTGGGAACACATCTCCCAGCAGCCAACATCAACAGTGTCAAGAAGGCCTGCAGAGGTTGACTGCCAGCTCCGGAAATTTGACCTCCTCAGAGCTGCTGGTCCAGTTCTACACTGCCATCATCCAGTCTGTTTCTGCACCTCCATCACTGTGTGGTTTGGAGCCACAACACAGGACAAGAACAAACTTCAACGGACAGTGAGGACTGCAGAGAGACCTGCCCTCCATCCAGGACTTATACATCTCCAGATGAAACGGGCAGGGCATTGCAGATCCATCACACCCTGGTCACAGACTGTTCCAACTCCTCCCCTCTGGCAGACGCTACAGAACAGTGTACTCCAGAACCACCAGACACAAGAATAGTTTCTTTCCACAGGCCATCACCATGATGAATAGTTGAGACCAGTATCACAGTACCTGTTTGTCTGGGACACAACGTTCACTGTACTGAGTCACACATTGGTATATACATATCATTCTGTACATTACCATAGTTTTATTATAGTTTTTATCATAGTTATATTTATTTCTTATTTCTCTTTGCACTTTATCCCTGCACATTGTTTGTCTGCATGTATGTATATTGAGAGTGAGATGACTAGTATGTAAGCATACCTGGCCAATAAAGCTGATTCTGATTCTGATTCTGATTCTGATTTGACTGGCTTGAAAGCTGTAAGAAAAAAAATAGTTTGATACTTGCAGAAGAGCTTTGTTCATATTCAAATGGACATATTCCAGTGTCCACATGTATGTGCAAAGGTTTTTTTTTTAATAAACATGGGTCCAACACACATCTTTGTGCTGTCCGTCACGACCAGAACATTTCCTCTCCTTGCTCTGTTTGAACACACAGCAGCAGTGTCTGGCCTGCAGCGTTGACTGCAGCGTCAGACGGGCTTTGCTCTGAGCCGTCTGTGATCCAGAGAGCGGCTGATGAAAGGATTGTCTCGTCATCATCCATGCTGAGTCAGAGTCCCTGATGTCTCTGTGGTTGACTCACTAGACATCACTGCTGACCAGCAGGTGTCCTTTTAAATGTACAAGTATGAGTGCAACTCAAGGCAGAGTTACCGAGGGGAGTTTGCATCCATTTCAGAGTCCTGATGGTTTAACGATGACCATACAGATCACAGAGGGGAGTTTTTTTTTACTGTGTGTGTGTGTGTGTGTGTGTGTGTGTGTGTGTGTGTGTGTGTGTGTGTGTGTGTGTGCGTGCGTGCGTGCGCGCGCGCGCCTGTGTGTGTCTATGTGAGGGTGTGTGTGTGTGTGTGAGGTGGGGGACTCTGGGAGGTGGAGACCCGGCAGCTCTTTCAAAGGGTCCCTGGTCTGAACAGATGCTCTCATTAGAGAAACAGCCTCCGTACTTGATAAGCTTAATCACCCCTCACACACTTTCTGTGCCATTAGCCTAGCCGTGGCTAGCCCTCTGAAGTCCCCGCTGGAATACCCTTAGCCTTCAGCTTTAAGGAGCATCTTCAAGTATGTTGGTGTATCTGCAGCCTTTGCCAGAACTCACCTGTCCAATATGGGTTGATTTTGCTGGCCCCTTAAATTCAATCATGAAATAGCCTATTACATTATTTTAATGTAGACTATACTTCATTGTTGCTGTTATTGTCTTTTTCATTTATCAGTTATACGGGGCCACAATCAGATTATTAGAAATCATTCAGCTTTGCCATGGCTGGAACAGTTGAACGTTTGTAAACGTACTTTAGCTGACGGTTTCGTTCTTTGTGGTGTCTTGTCCTGGCTCTTCACTGGTGTACTGGTTTTCAAACAGTTTTGTGTTCAGATCCAATAACTGATATTTCGAACTCAAAACCAACTCTTTTCTTAACCCCACTAGTATACAGTAGGAACTGGGCCAACGTACCACCAGGCTAGTTGAACTGAGCCAACTACCTGCTAAAGCTAAACGCTCAGAACGTATAGTACAATTATGTTACTATATCTGGAATTGTATTGTATCGTATTGTTATAAGTAGTAATGCTTTTGTAATTAGAATGTGTTGAATACATTTTCGTCACCTTCACTTAAATGTAAAACCTCCTCTCAGTTGGCTGATTGCCAATTAACTGAATCCAGCGAATAAAGGAAAAATATTCAGACAGAGAATTTCACTTTGTTTCTGAATGACGGACAAGATAATCTCCTCTCAGAAGTCATCGACTATTGATTGACAGTTTGGCAGCCGTCTCCGCCCCTCATCCTGTCAGAGTTCCTCCTTGCCACAGAGTTAAATATAGAGGAGAAATGGAGATGGTGATGGTGAATGGGGAAGTGTGGCAGACAAACGTAAACAGTAACTGACAGGCTGACAGACTCCAAAGAACAAAATCAAAGACAAGACACGAGGGGATACAGTTTGCGAGTTTGATTTTTGACAAAATTCCAAATGACACAAAGTGTAAGATTCACAAGACATTTCACAAGGACAAATTCATTGCAGTCTCTTCTTAAAGACTTCAAATTCGATACTATACTACAAACTTATTTTGTACTGGAAGCATTGCCACTAGTAGTATTACCGATAATAAGAGATTATAATTTAGCATTTATTTATACACGATAAAAGATGTGTTTGGGAGTAGACAGAGACTTGCTGCCTTTTTGCGACAGGCTTTGCAGGATTGGAGAAGGGTTGGCCGTATGGAGTTGGCTTAAAGACGGCTTTGTAACACCACAATTATCTGGCCAACAATGCTTACTACTGCCTACAACAGGCTTATGGGAGCTGCTCCAATGGGTTTTGCAAGCCGCCGCACTGATAATCGCAGTGAGTCCTGTGCCTTTGCCAACGGTCGGTGGCCCTCCTCAACAGGAGCCATGCAGGCCGGCCGGGGGCTTGAGAAGATTGGACTGAATTGTTGGAATAGCTGCTCTATTGTTGTGCTCCTGTGTGATTCTGGAAAAGCTCCCTGGTGGGCTTAGTGCACCCTCTCCAAAACAGCTTCTGCTGCCTGTTTATGCAAACAATAGAGCAAATCTGTGCCTTTGATCACTGGGCCTTGTCGCTGCTCTACAAGGTTGCCTGTGTGGGGTTTCATACTCGTAAACCAGTGGGAAACTTTCCCTGTTTGTGTGTGCACGTCAGTGAAGTGTGCAAGATTATGTGTTGCATGATTTTGCTTAAGTTTGTTTGGGGTGTACAAGACTAATATTGGAGATTCAGACAGATATACCAGGGCTTATACACTGTACAGACAAATAGTTTTGAAAGGGTCGCTCTTTGTATTCTGTTCAGCTATAATCCCACCGGTCAAAGGGTCTTAAGACACTGATCCTGCCACATCCAAACGGCCTGGAGCGGTCTGCTGGAAAGTCTGCCGGTTCACCTGAACAGGAGAGAGGAGAGGAGCGTTGGCTTAGGTCCTGCTGCACTGATCAGCAGTGGGGCGTTTGCTCACTGCATACACATAGAGGCATTAACATACGCAGTCTCTTATTTTCATGCTGAAACACACACACACACACACACACACACACACACACACACACACAGACAGACAGACAGACAGACAGACAGACAGACAGACAGACAGACAGACAGACAGACAGACAGACAGACAGACATACTCCGCTTGGATCAGTGCAGTCTTTGTTGTTTGTTTATTGTTGCTCAATATGATGGAGAGAGATGAGAGAGTGCAAACAGTCACACATACACACACACACACACACACACACACACACAGAGAGAGAGAGAGAGAGAGAGAGAGAGAGAGACAGCGAGACAGGCTTATGAGGGAAATCACATCAGAGAGCAAAATCTCAAGGGTATAATAATGCACAAAGGATGCACGATGCTCTCACTGCTATGATGAAGTCACTTCTTGTTGAGGGCTAGGTTCATGTTGTGTAGCTTTTCCGAGGTTATGACAACTCAAATACTCAAATATGTATCGTAGGCCACCAACCATCCAAGGTAGTGAGAGCAGTCAAATGTTTAGGGAGAGAACAAGTACTGGCTCTCATGTTGAGTTATCTTGGTGTTGTCACAGCACTACACGTAGCACATATGAATTGACTTTGTAAGAATCCCGCTCACCAGACTACTTTAAAACAGAAATAGGACGTGACTCCAATTCGACAGACACGTGAACTCTTTAGCTCCTACAGCACAGCAAAATGTCCACAAATGTCAGTTTTTGCAGTTAAATTCCAACATAATGCATCAATAATGAATGAGTTGGCACATAAAATTTTCACCGCTTTATTTTTTAATGCCTGACAAAAGTCCTCAGATATTCATAATTTAAGTGACAGTTTCAATGTGTCAGATTGCTCTGTATTTTCTTTAAGCCCGTGAGAGTTCGCTTGGAGAGTTTGACATTGAAGGAAACCCCTGGAAACATCCCAAATGTGTGATTTTTCTACTCTCTTTCAGAAAATGTTCAAATGCAGAGATGGGTAGAAAGAAACAACAAAATGAGAAGGGAGTTATACAGAGAGAGAGAGAGAGAGAGAGAGAGAGAGAGAGAGAGAGAGAGAGAGAGAGAGAGAGAGAGAGAGAGAGAGAGAGAGAGAGAGAGAGAGAGAGAGAGAGACAGAGAGAGAGAGAGAGAGAGAGAGAGACAGAGAGAGAGAGAGAGAGAGAGAGAGAGAGAGAGAGAGAGAGAGAGAGAGAGAGAGAGAGAGAGAGAGAGAGAACGAGAGAGAGAGAGAGAGAGAGAGAGAGAGAGAGAGAGAGAGAGAGAGAGAGAGAGAGAGAGAAACAGTATAATAGGTTCAATGAATAAGTACAAACCCACTGTGTAACCAGTGTCCATTCTCTTTGTGTCTGTATTTGTCTCTCTCTCTGTCCTACTTGCTCATTGCTGTGCTCCTTTCACGGCTGGTTTCGATTCTTTCTCCCTGTCCTCTCTCTCTCTCTCTCTCTCTCTCTCTCTCTCTCTCTCTCTCTCTCTCTCTCTCTCTCTCTCTCTCTCTCTCTCTCTCTCTCTCCCTCTGTCTCTGTTTTTTTGAGGTGACTTTGAGAGAGAAATAGGAGAGGTTTATTATGTACAGTGTAGAATATTGAATCTCGCTCTGCTTTATCCACTCTTTCATGTTCCCTCCTTTCTTCTCTCATTTCATCTGCTGGCGTAACTCCCGCAGAAGGAGCCTTACCATCACACATCTCACACGTCTCACATGATGGCAAGGATTACCCAGATGTACCTTCAAACTCCCTGCTCGCACACACACACACACACACACACACACACACACACACACACACAAACACACACACACACACACACACACTCAAAGATAGACACACGCAGAAATGATTCCAACTCTGTAGTCAGTTCTTAAAGTCCTTTGGGCTAGATTAATGAAAGTGGCGAAAAGTTATTTTCAGTGATTTGGTGGCACATTGTGGGTCTCACATTGGGAGCACATTGAGAGCTTTGCGGTGATTACGACGTGTCCAAGGGGATGGTTTGGGAGTGTTCACAGACGGTTTGTGAAGTCGAGAAGTGTTGAACGAGGTATGAATAAGTTTGAAAGAAACAGGAAGAGAGAGAGTGAGTGGGTGTGAAGCACAGGAGAGGGTTTCAAAGGGCCTCACTGGACAGTGATGGAGTCCTGTTTTGCCTCCAAGGTGGATCAGTCCTTCCAAAGACAAAACTTTTGATTTGGCCTACTTCCCATGATCTCCATCAAAATGTTCACACCCAATCAAGATAACCCATGTTTGAAATGAACTGGAACACACCCGAATCAATGACCAAAGCTTTGGAGCCTGGGAATTGAGCAACGCTCCCCCTAGTACATCCCATTGCTCTCACTTTCCCTTTGTTGTCATTGATTCAGACCTGACAAGATGAGGGTAAAATGTGACTGGGGGATCTAGCTCCTCCATCAGCCATCCAGCCATCAGCCCAGACGTCTAGCGTCCCGAGTGGGAAGGCCGATCTTTACCAAGTGCTTTGTCTGAAGACTGCATGGGGAGGGCGCTTTAGAAGTGGGCTTCAGTCAATCCAACCAGAAAAACCATGAAATGGAGATACAAGAGCAATGCTGCAGCGTCTACAGTATGCTGATGATGATCTGGCTTTACTTGGGCTACAGGTCTTTAGGCTGGGGCATGACGACAGTGGAGCAGACAGAAAAAAGTACAGCCAAAGCACTGCCTGTTTGCACTTAACATAACGCTGTCCATGACTAGCTTTAGTGGACAACCCATCAACACAGTCACCGTGTTCAGACATCTCTACACACTTCTCCAACAGCATGGAGAGTGTTGGTCCTCATCTGCTCAGGTGGCCATCAAACTGGGAAGTATGTTCTGGCGTTCTGGTAGGCACCACGCAGATGCCATCTGGGTGTGGCTGACTAAGTGTGGGCCTGCAGAGGGAGGGAGGGAGGGAGAGAGGGAGAGGTAGTGCCAGCTAGGTGAGGCTGACTAAGTGTGGGCCTGCAGAGGGAGGGAGGGAGGGAGAGAGGGAGGGAGGGAGAAGTAGTGCCAGCCCTCTTGCACACAGCTTGTCTTAACATAGAGTGGCCTCTCCTGTATAACACAGTGTGGATGCTCTAATGTGTTTCTCTGTTGAAATCATTCTCGTCTCAAAACCTGAATATTAAGCTATAGTGTTGTCCACCATGTTGACTCTGAGGTCCCTGTTTGAGTGGAACTCTAGGATGTAGTGTAGCTGTTTCCGGTCGATGCCCTCAGAGAGTGAAACACTCTGGAAGGTTTGGATGCTCTTCAGACTTTTACTCTCACCACCTTCTAGAGACATAGCCCCCCCCCCTGGGAGGTCTGAAGCCCTCTGTTTCAGATGAGCGTGGGGAGGTCAGCTCAAGTTGTGTGTCTGATCATCTCTGTGCAGCTATGTCCCTGATCCTGTTTAGTATTGACAATGTAGGAGTGTTTGTGTGTGTGTGAACGTGTGTGTGTGTGCGGGGCAACGGGCAGACACACAGACCAACACACTCTTCATTGTCTTAGGTGGAATATGACTGAAGGTGTGCTGTCTCTGTAGATGTTAGTGAGGGGGACTGCGACAGGCAGACAGTGGCTCGTTGTCCACACACAGCCACATTTACATGTCTTCCCCTCCTCAGGTTGGTTTAATCAGCCAGCCTGCAGAGCAGTGTCATTCGGGGCCAGTGGCAGTCCAACAAGCGCGGCGTTTAACAACATCTTAGAGACAGGCTATGAGTGTGTGTGTGTGTGTGTGTGTGTGTGCGTGTGTGTGTGTGTGTGTGTGTGTGTGTGTGTGTGTGTGTGTGTGTGTGTGTGTGTGTGTGTGTGTGTGTGTGTGTGTGTGTGTGTGTGTGTGTGTGTGTGTGTGTGTGTGTGTAAAATGCTGTTTTGCCCTCCCCTTACGTCTCCTAGCTTTCCATTCTTTCTCTCTCTCCTTCTAACCCTCTTTCTCCACTTCTGTCTCACCCGGTTGAAGAATTGTGCTTTATTAAATATGTGCCTCCAGGATGTTGGTTGTGTGTGTGTGTGTGTGTGTGTGTGTGTGTGTGTGTGTGTGTGTGTGTGTGTGTGTGTGTGTGTGTGTGTGTGTGTGTGTGTGTGTGTGTGTGTGTGTGTGTGTGTGTGTGTGAGAGTGTGTGGGCAGAGAGGAAAGTGGGCCAGTCTATAAGATCATTAATTAGAATGCAGGTCGGCTCACTGCGCTGTGTCCCAGGGACCAGATGGAGAGCAGGGTTGCTCTGTCCCACAGTGGTGGTGTGTCTGTGTCCTGTACAAAATGATCTCTCAGAGCTTTGACATTGGTGCTTTTTTGGTCATTATTACACACATTGTCAATTATTACATTGGTTTTTGAAACATAAAAAACAATATTATAATTACTGACCCTCAAGACAAGTCAAAAATGGAATTAGAAAAGTGATAGGAGATTTGATAGCACAGTGAGCAGCTTGTCTGTGAAGGTACGGATTAGGTGTCAAACCCAAAAGCTCTACCCCATCTTTTCTCAGCTCTCTCTATGTCTCTCTCTCTAGCTCTCCCTCTCTCTCTCCCATTTCTTTCTCCCCCTTCTCTCCCCCCACTCATCATTGACTGCTTCTCTATGTGCCATATCTCTCTCTCCCTCTCTTTTCTGTCTCCTTTTCTCCATCTCTTCCTCGCTGTTACTGTCGTTGGGATGTCTTTCCTCCGGAGGAATTGCTATGTGCTGAAGAGAGGTTGAGCAAAGACAAAAGCTCTTGATTTGAAAACTTGATTATAGAGTAGCAAAACATGCAACAGGCATGAGGGTGACATAGAGTTCCACCATTATTGAGTAGTGTAAGAGTGCATTTAAGGGAGGTTCTCGTAAGATGGTGGCTCGACTACTCACAAACACACACACACACGTACACACGCACACACACACACACTCACACGTACGTACACACACACACGTACGTACACACACACAAACACTCATCCACAAACACAGATAAACACCCACACACATACAAGTGTCGATTTTCTGCAAACCCAGCAATTTAAGGCAATTATGTGTGACGCCGAAATTTGTATTCACATGTCACAAAGACTTAACCTGCTGCCAGCGAAACAGGGCTCGCGGGAACACCTGTGCTCTGAGTCACCAAGGCGACGCATCCCAAGCTGTCAGTCACACACACACACACACACACACACACACACACACACACACACAAACACACACACACACACACACACACACACACACAGACAAATGCTTGCACTCACACAGTCTACATATTAGACTGCCTCCAAGGGTGTGTGTGTAGGAGGAGTTTTATCAGGGTGAGCATGTGTGTGTGTTTGCATGCATGTGTGCGCTGCATGTGACATTGTGTGTGTATATATCTCACAAATTTAAAAGATTGAGTGTGTCTGTGCATGTGTGTGCTTGTGTGTGTGTGTGTGTGTGCAGTGACCCTTTGTCCCTTTGCGTTTTGCGGTCCTTACTCAGGTATCACAATGATACCTCTGATCTAACTTAAAGGTCTTGCAGGTGTGTGTCTTTCCTCACCTGACAACACACACACTCTCTCTCACACACCCACTCACACACAGACAAGCTCATCCCAGTGGGGTCAAGCTGGATCAAGTGGAGCCCTGAGGCTGAGGAGCCAGAATAGGTCAGCCAGAATAACCTGTCCCCTCCTGTCTCCTGTTTACTCACAGAGTAACAGGAGAGGTCATGAACCCGTCGATGATCTCGAGACTTGTTTAGTTCAGTTTTACTGATACTCGGTGGAGGCACAGTCGCTCTATATTATTCCACTGCGCCATTGGATTTCAGACTGAAATAACAGACAAAAAACTTTCAATTGTGCCTCTTTTGTCTGCGTCAATCTCTTCTGCCCGGCTGTGTTCCCCATTCCTCTGTAAACCGAAATGGAGCCAAAGCAGAGAAGACGGAGAAAAAAAGCAGCAGATTCAACAAAACAAACGATGATTTTCTGTCCCCTTTTGTTGTCGTTTTGCCTAACAATCGGTGACATGGTCCGCATTGATATTCAAATGAGGAGGCAGCTTTCGGTGGACTTAGCTGCGACTTGGCGGGGCTATTTATACGCTGGGCTTCGTATCCAATCTGTGTGTTTGTACCGAGATTAACAGGGCATAAACCACGGGATTGACTCGGCCCGCTCCGGTGGTTGGATCCGTGCATAGAGACCCTGAGGAGGTGAATGACAGGAGGACCTGGCTGGTTGGGCTTTATTCACGCCAGGGAAGAGAGGAAGAGGAAAGGAGTACAGAGACTGAAGGTTTAATTACAGAGTGTGAGAGAGGGATGAAAAGGAAAAGACGCATGGACAAAGGGATATGTCCCCATTTGACTCGACTTTGAACGGCTTGATGCCGCTTGGACTCGTTTCTGTCTCGCTGGAAGCGACTGTAGCCATGTCCTCTTCCATCCTGCCGTCCGCTCAGACTTCTGTCGATCGCTTTGTTCAGGGACCAGTCAGTGCAGATGAAAACAGGAGAGAAGAGATAGCTCAGGGTGTTATCATCACCCTGGATAGTGGTGGAGTGCAGCTGTTTGAGCGGTGGCTCCCAGTGTCTCTCAGAGGTAGCCACGCTATGCGACGAAGTCCTGGTCACGACGTTCTTTATCCACTCCCTCCATCCCTTTCTTCTCTCCTCCCTAGGGACAAATGAATGGTAAAAGCCCTCTCAGCCGTGGCCATGCATTTATGCATGTGTGCATGTGTTTAGCATGTCATTAGCCTGTGCTCAGCCGCCTGGAGCCCAGATCATGAGCAGTGATGATGAAGATGTAGCAGCATCCGACGCCTGTTCAGTTAGCCTCCAGAAAGGCTGTGACCCCAAGCCACCCGGGCAATGTAAACTTACTCCTGAGGTACATAGTTATGTACGGGTGAATATTTTACTCTCATCTGGCAGGCATAATAATAATTTCATGTTGACATGGAGGTTTTTAAATATCTATCTTATGATAATAAGGTTCAGTGTTTAACTGAATAATGTGTTTGTTAACAGTAACCCTTGGGGAGTCAAACATTTGTGCGTTTGGTATGGTTGTAGGCATAGTTCCAGTTATCCTCTTGGAGCTGCTGAATATATCAGCACCTTAAACCAGCAGAGCAGAAGAACAGCCGCAATGGCCCACGAACAACAGGATGAGAAACTAGTCTGGTAGAAAAAGCTGTCAAAAGTGTTCCCACCCTTTGCTGTCAACATTCCCTATCTTCTCCACCTCTCCTCTCCTCCCCTCCCCGTTCCCCTGTCCTCCCCCTTTTTTCTCCCTCTCTATCAGTCTCCGCTGAAAGACTTCCAAAGGCAGACCCATGAAAAGGCAGGAAGGATGGAAGACCGTGGTGCATTTCCTTATCTTTTTCTTTCTTCCCCTCGCCACTCACATTCCTAGTCCCTCAGCTGAGACGCTCCCTCTGGGATCTGCCGTTGTCTCCTCTCTCGCACAAGACTTAGAAAAACAACACCAGAAATGCTTCCCCCTTTAAAGGAGTGTCTGTATTCTCTGACTGGGCTGGAGTCCCTTTTCCTCCCCGTTCCTCGTGTTCCTTCTTATCCTCTGAGCGCTGCGTTTTCTTCTTCCCTCTCCCTCTCGTCGTACTATCAGACCGTGAGCTCGGGGAGAAACACAGCCGAGATGAAAACGGAGACGGAGACGTGTACTTGTGCTAAAATGTCAGTGATGCCTCTGATTGCCGAGGGCCCTCTGGGCGGGACTTTCCGGGCCTGCGTTAGCCGCTGAAGCGCCCACGGGCCACAACACTCAGGGCTATCAGTGGCAGCTATCAGCCAGTTTGTGAGGGGCTATTTGTCTCGGCTACGACGTTAGCTCTCAGGACCCCCCCCCCCCCCCCCTCCCATCAGCGTCCTGGTTGTCCGGTGTGGTTGGCTTAAAGTGACAAAAAGGGGAGTTTTGAAGAATGGGTGCCCCCTGGTAAATGTGATCAAGGAGATTGTGCTGTAGCGATTGTAAACACTTCTGAGGGGTGGATGGATGAATCTGTGTTGAAAACCCAAAGGCCACTGTGTCATGGGCTGAAAGCTTCTGGCTAGGAGAGACACCAGGGTGATGTTGTTTAAGCTGTAGACGGTAAAGGCCAACACTAGCTTTTGCTTTTTTCTTTATTTCCTACAACCCTGATGCTTAACCGCCTGTAAAACAAGGATGCACTTTGTCATGCAGATAATGTTTGATTACGATTTATATCTAACCCAAATATGACTGAACTCATCACTCATCCATCAACTCATTCATTCATTCATTGGAGAACAATTTTGTGGTGTGAGGCCGGCAAACCAACATACAATGCTGATAAAAATACTACTAATATGTTCAGTCGACAATGTACTTAACTGTACAACTGGAAACACATGAGCACAGTTGAGTCATTGTTGAAAAGCTTTTTTTTTTATTTGTCTTTTAAAGAAAAACTTGAAGTGAAATGTTTACAGCACTAGGCCTAATTTTTTCATATAAACCTAATAAGTTGCATTGTCAAATGAGCACCCTAGGACACTTCATGATTTAACCTTAATCAACTTTCATTGATGAACTGTCCTTAATGAACCTTAACTGTCCTTGACGACGTGACCTTTGTTGTTTCCTCCTCCAGGTGATGAGTGGTACCTATGCCAGCTGAGCCTGAGTATGCCCAGCCAGGCAGACCTCCA
>JAPMUY010001502.1:130000-132500 GCA_026901105.3 Galaxias olidus
ATGGGTATTGGCCTGCTTTTAAGGCCTGAAATGGGTAGGAGTTTGGTTAGAGGAAGGCAATGGTGAAAGGAGCAATTGTTTTTTCAGGTTGAATACCTTTGTCTTTATTGTATTCACAAGGCATGCCCTGGAGACGGTACATATTTTCAGTAAAAATAAATAAAAAAATTACAGAAAATGCACAAAGTACCAGATTCACTTTCTTTAACTGTTTTTCTGATAACTAATATATTTGGACATGAAAAATTGTTTTATATTGATATTGGTCTGAATATGAACATTGACAGTAAGTGTAATGTATGGATTTATATACTTAGGCAAATTACAGCATTTGGCACAAAAACGTTATTTAAATCAAAATGGTTTTCTGCAATGTCCTGACTTTGTCGTAAATTAACTATTAGCTATTAGCTGATTGATTGCTGATTTACTGTGTGTGTGGTGTTTGTGGTGTGTGTGTGTGGGGTGGGGTGCATGGTAATACTTTGAGGTCAGGCCATTCATAATTATTTGATATGATATTATTATGAATGAAATATTGTATAAGACAATATAAAAATAAATGCTAAATTGAACTCAGCATCAGGTGTTGATAAATATGAGAAACAATTCCAGTGTGTATTCCAGATGGACAACACCCATAGACAAATAGAAGCCATTGTAATTAATAAAGCGCCTTTTAGCCCGATGAGGACAGGTGTTGCCCATAAGCCTTGACCTGGCTCCAGGTTCCTGTCCCATTTGGGTAATTGAGGTAAGGCATTAGGAAACGAGACAACTGGGATGCCTTGGACGAGGGCTTCCATCTTGGATTGGCAGATACTCTCACTGCCTGATTGAGTTCTCTAGATTGGCACCAATGCTGGACCCAGAAGCCAGAAGGTTACAAATACACAAGGACAGCTTGGCATTCACACACACACACACACACACACACACACACACACACACACACACACACACACACACACACACACACACACACACACACACACACACAGAGATCGACAGAAAAATACAGAGACAGACACAGATAAATGTAGCCCACAAGTACATAAACAGAAAATATTTTTGCAGAAAGAAAAACACGCAATCTTGTGTAAACAGATGATATGCAAGAAGGAACACAGACACACACGCATGAACTCACATAGTTACTACAATCTGCCAGAAAGCTGGGTACCAGTCATTGTCACCTCCCTCTGCTCTGAATTCACACCATCTGTGGCCTATGCCTCCTCTCTCTCTCTCTCTCTCTCTCACTCACTCTCTCTCTCTCTCTCTCTCTCTAAACAATCTCTCTCGCTCTCTCTCTCTCTTTTTCTTTTAGACTTTTCAAATAACTTTTTTAATATCCTTCTGCTTCTCAACACTACATCTTGCTGTATGTCCAGTCTCTGGTGTGGTCTAGACTTACGTAAACACTTCCCTCAACACTTTCTCCAAACACACAACTGCACAGAAAAAAGCAAGCAACTTTTACTGTGTGTATTTCCTACAGGCATGCATGCTTTGTGTGTGAGCGTGTGTGTGTGTGTGTGTGTGTGTGTGTGAGTGTGTGTGTGTGTGTGTGTGAGTGTGTGTGTGTGTGTGTGAGCGTGTGTGTGTGTGTGTGTGTGTGTGTGTGTGTGTGTGTGTGTGTGTGTGTGTGTGTGTGTGTGTGTGTGTCAGTGTCATTGTCAGTGTCTGCAAACCGCTCACAGCCCCAAACATTGCCCCCACACTGGCATATTTCTCCCCTGGCTGGGTTTCTGTCTGTGAACACTGTGCCAAGGCTGCCCACCTCTCCCCCCACCCAGAGGGACACAGGCTCCGCCCCTGGCTAGCCTGCTCCTCAGAGATAACAGTCCGCCCCCCCCTCTCTCTCTCTCACACACACACACACACACACACACACACACACACACACACACACACACACACACACAATCACCATTGGTTAGCATAAAACTATGGACTATGCCTTGCATGTCAGCCCTCTCTCTTTCCCCTCTGTACCTTTCTCTCCCTTCTCCAGAGATCTACTCATCTGTTCCTTCTTCTGTATCTATTTTCCTCTTTTCTTTCGATTCATTTCAAGACTGAAAGTTTCTTTGTTTCTATATTCCATCATCAGCTATGTCTCCCCTTCTCTTTCTTAATATGATTAACCCCTCTCTTTGTCTCTGTGTATGTTTGCTCTTGTGTGTGTGTGTGTGTGTGTGTGTGTGTGTGTGTGTGTGTGTGTGTGTGTGTGTGTGTGTGTGTGTGTGTGTGTGTGTGTGTGTGTGTGTGTGTGTGTGTAGTGATGTCATGTTTCACTCCGCTGGGGAGGTGGGCTATAGTTCAGAGGGGTCAGGCTGCAGCTGTGCTTTGCTACCACTTGGTCCTCGCTCTCCCACACACTCATTTACATTAGTGAAGCCAGCATGCCTTAAAAGACACTGCTGGTTAGTTTGTGCACATCCACACAGACACACACCACAGACAATGTGAAAGACAGTTGAAGGTGGTGAAAAAC
>JAPMUY010001502.1:140000-183508 GCA_026901105.3 Galaxias olidus
GAGAGAGGATGAGAGAGAGAGAGAGAGAGAGAGAGAGAGAGGAGAGGACCCAGAGGAAGGAGAAGGAGCAGCATTTAGAGAGAGAAAACAAGTGAAGTCTCACAGCAACAATGGCAGCTGGTGGCAGAACTCTGCTGTTACACGGAACAAGCAAGCACATGCATAGTGTTTTACCCTCTTTTACTCTCACACACACACACACACACACACACACACACGAGCATACTGCCCACGTTTCAGAACACTGCGGTGTGGAACACTTCAGGGTCACTGAGAGCAGAAGCAAAGCTTGACTCAGCTCAGCTGTGCTCCGCTGCGCTGGTCTCTTTGGCCCGGGCGACATGAATACTTCAGGAGGAGGTGCCCTGTACCCTGCCGGGTCACTGGGGGCCGGCCCTCTGGAGTGCTTTAGTGCTAAGTGCTGCGAAACGGCCCACCCTGGGAGACTGGCAGTCACTGGCCTGCCCTGCCCACCTGACTGCAGGCTGAGGCTGGATCAGAGAGAGGTCATCAGCACAAAGCATCAGCACAAAGCACTTTGTTTAGAACAGCGCTAAGGGAATAATGCTGTAATAATAATAATAATAATAATAATAATAATAACACCTATAGTAATAAACTAACTAGTAAGTCATTTTACACATTTAGATATAAGTCATGAATAATACAATAGTTTGTATATACGGTCTGTAGTTGGTCCACTCAGAGACAGAGCCTTTAGGTCATTCCTATAGTAAAGTCAGTCTTGGTCAGCTCAGAGACGGTGCCAGGCCTAACCTCTGCCCTGTTCCTCAGTGCCATAATTACAGCATGAACACGGGCGTCCTGGAGAACCGGCCCCCAGGCACGCTGGTGCTCCGCGTGCACGCCGACGACGCCGACATGGGGGTCAACGGAGAGGTCAAGTACGGGATCATGCACGGGGACGGTGTGTCGTCAGGCTTCCAGATTGAGCCCACCACAGGTAACACACAGAGAGTAGCTCTGCCCCTGCATGTCCTTTAGGAAAGCACTGCTCCTCCACGCCGCTGCTCCTCCACGCTCGGTGTGTAAGCCCTCTGACCTCTGACCCCAGGTGTCATCACCACCACGGTGAGCTTTGACCGCGAGCGCCAGCGGGAGTACGCCCTCTCCGTGACGGCCACCGACATGGCCGAGGAGCCCCTGATCGGCGTGTGCCAGATCGCCGTGCTCATCGCCGACCAGAACGACAACGACCCCAAGTTTGAGAACAGCCGCTACCAGTGTGAGTAGCCATCACCACCTCCGCTGCTGGGTTCCTTTAAAGAGGGTTTTATTTTACGGATGCCGCTCTTGTGCGTTTGCGTTAGATTCTGATTTCCGTCGAACGGTGTTCTGTTCAGCTGACCTACTTCTGGTCTGAAGCCCTACAGCAGCATGTCCTATCCCCATCAACCCTCTCCAGTCCTCTGTTTAATGGAGTGCTGGCTAAGGTCTTACTAAAAGGTGTTCCACCCTGCATTAAGATTTAATTCCATTCTGAAGCACAACACTGGAAAACAATGCAGCTAAACCTCCCTCCCTCCTCGCCCCTGTCACATTGTTTAATAGCTTGTTGATAAATGAAGAGTTGATAATAGAGTTCACATTATTATTATTATTATTATTATTATTATTATTATTAATAAGACTATTTACAGACTATGAAGGCTGGTTGTAGGATTCAGTCTTTAGTCAGCATTGTGGCCCTTAGGGATTCTGTAGAGGTCCATTAGGTGTGTTTCCCCAGACCAGCCAGGCCCTCTGCTCACTGGCTCCTCTGATCGTTTTCCATGCTGCAGACGTAATCCTGGAAAGCTCTTAAGACTGATGAAATATTTGCTGCCTTCTCCCAACTCTCACAGGGCCATGTTTGTTTACCGTGTGTGTTTTGATAAGAGCCATGTCAGAACTGCTTTCCGTGGGATTAGGGAAATACACAGTTGGAGAGTGGCCTATTAACTATTTAACCAGGAGATTGAAATGTTTCTAGGACATGCATTCATTTAGGAGGACGGCAGCGGAAACATGCCTCCTGTACTTTGCTTCTGCTGTTGTTGTTGTTGTTGTTTTGCCACTTATCTAAATGTGTGTGGCAAGCAGCCTGCAGTACACTCATCAGTGTTTTGGGGAGATATGCAGCCCTGGTGTAGGGAGTAAACGTGTGCCCTAGAAAATACCTGCAGTTGGTATGTACCGGTATGTATTGTAATTGGTATGGTTTGTAGACCCCAAACACTTTTTGTTTTTGCACTTGCAACACTTGCAATTCCTGGGGAATTCTAAGAGGCATCAAATGAATTGTTGCATGTGAAAAGTCACCTAAAAATCCTGTCTTTTTGTGTGTGTGCTGACTGTGTTTTCGACCGTGTCCCTGCTAGACTTCCTGCGTGAAGACACGCCTGTGGGGACTAGTTTTCTGCGCGCGGCAGCACACGATGATGACCAAGGCAGTAACGCGGCCATCACCTACTCACTGTCACAGCAGAAGCCAGCGTACCTGCACATCAACCCCAGCACAGGCTGGGTGTACGTCAACCACCCCATCTCACAGGTGACTTCACCAGGCTACCGTCAGCCGCTCTCTCTGTAGGCGCTCTTCCTAAAGTAGCTCTGTGTGTGTGTGTGTGTGTGTGTGTGTGTGTGTGTGTGTGTGTGTGTGTGTGTGTGTGTGTGTGTGTGTGTGTGTGTGTGTGTGTGTGTGTGTGTGTGTGTGCGCGCAAAGGAAAAGCCTCCCTAACGTGCTGTGCATTTATGTGTGTATGACAAAGAATAAGAATGCCTCCCCACATCATGTCCCTGTGCCCCCTTACTATCACTCAGTGAGACTAGCGTCAGCCCACACATACAAACACACACACACACACACACACACACACACACACACACACACATATACACACACATACACACACACACACACACACACACACACACACCCAGCGGTCTCTCCGTCTTCCCTCGGTGGATACACATCAAACATGGCACGTTGTAAAGAACAACAAAACCCTCTGTCTCTCCATATATATTTAGATCTATGGATCTTAGCAGGAGCCTGGGGATTCATAGTGTTCCCACATCCCGCATGAATACATTAAGTGTGTGCACGGATGGTTGGTGGGAGCATTGTGTGTGTGTGTGAGCGATGAGAAATTGTGTGCATGTGAAATATAGTGCATGTTTGAAATAAAGAAAAAGTGAGTGTGTGTGATTGTATGGATGGATGTGTGTGTGTGTGTGTGTGTGTGTGTGTGTGTGTGTGTGTGTGTGTGTGTGTGTGTGTGTGTGTGTGTGTGTGTGTGTGTGTGTGTGTGTGTGTGTGTGTGTGTGTGTGTGTGTGTGTGTGTGTGTCTTTTGCCCAACATTTCCTCTAGGCAAAAGGAGAGTTCTCACTGCATGGTGACATTTTATTTATAGGGTTTGGCATTGTTTCCACAGTGCCTAGCTAGCTCCCTTTCCATTGTAATGCTTTCTCCCACCAAGTCTCATTCACTCTCTATCTCTCTCACTCTTTTTCTCTTTCTTTATCTGCCTCTATCCCTCACTCTGTCTCTTTCTTTCTCTCTATGTCTCTCTCTGTCCCTCTTGCTCTCTCCCTCTATCACTCGCTCTCTCTTTCTTCCACTTGCTGTCTCTTACATATCTTTTAGATTATATATATATACAGTACTGTGCATAAGTTTTAGGCAGGGGATGCTGTTTTGAAGGCAAAATGTGGTCACACCAAATGTTGATTTGATACAGATTTGCTTCTCCCTCACTTAGTATTTTATGAATTGATAAAAAAATAAACAATTAACATTTATATCAGTGTGTGTTTTTTTTCTTCTAACTTTAAAGACTTCACACCTGCCTAAAACCTTTGCACAGTACTGTATATAGATATATATATATTCCCTTGTTTGGGTTTTTATCACCATTTGTCAGATTTCAGTTTTTTATATCTGTGCCTATGTGGCTACTCTCAGTTCTCTCACAACATACACATATTACCACATCAACAGGGAGACTGCAAAGCAACAAACAGATGGACGGCCACCTCACAGTATGAGAAACCATGTAGACAAAACAGACAGGCAGGCTGGCAGGCTGGCAGGCAGGCAGGCAGGCAGGCAGGCAGGCAGGCAGGATCGAGCAACAGCAGAGTTAGGATGCAGGTGACCACCTATTGAATTATTGATGTCCAATTCACATTTTACACCTTTTAGCTCTTAACTCTCTCTCTTTTTTGGGTTGACACAGATAAGCAGGGACAGGGTGAGTGAGTGGGTTTTCCGTGTGTGTGTGTGTGTGTGTGTGTGTGTGTGTGTGTGTGTGTGTGTGTGTGTGTGTGTGTGTGTGTGTGTGTTCGTATCATTTGTAACTAAAAAGCTGTATGTTCTCAGTATGTTTGCCTATGCCTTCACACTAAGCACAAAGACAGGCAGACAGGCACGGAGACTGGGAGGCAGACAGACAGGCAAGCAGACAGACAGACAGGCAAGCAGACAGACAGGCAGGCAGGCAGGCAGGCAGGCAGGCAGGCAGACAGACAGACAGACAGACAGACAGACAGACAGACAGGCAGGCAGGCAGGCAGGCAGGCAGGCAGGCAGGCTGGCAGGCAGACAGACAGACAGACAGACAGACAGACAGACAGACAGCATAAAGCACAGGTCCTCTGAGAGCAAGGCCACGTCAGGTAGAGTTATCCTCCCTGTCATAAGTTAGACGACTAAAATCCTTTTCTACCTCCTAGTGGTTCTCTCTCTCTCTCTCCATCTTTCTCTCTCTCTCTCTCTCTCTCTCTCTCTTCTCTATTTCTCTATATCTCTCTCTCTCTCTCTCTCTCTCTCTCTCTCTCTCTCTCTCTCTCTCTCTCTCTCTCTCTCTCTCTCTCTCTCTCTTAATCTTTCTCCTTAGCACTGTAGCTATCTCTCTTTCTACGTTGTTCTTTTGGACCTTAGGACATGCAACAGAAATAAATTTCTCTTGCCAGACATAAATGTAATTATACCTCAATTAAGTGTTATACTAAGAAATTGGAGTTGATTTTGCAACTATTTGATGTTTATATGTTTTCTTTGTTTAAAGTTTTTGTTTCATTGTGGTAGATAATGTGGACAGCCATAATCTGTGAAAAGAGAGGAAAATACAAAAACTACCAAAATCTTAAATGTAGCGACGGGAGATTTGGATATGACAATGAAAGTACATAAACACACGTACACACAAAGCAGTGTGTTGGTGAGTTTTACACCAGCATGGGCTTTACACTACCCGCCATGTGTTTTTACAGTGAAATCTAACAAGAAAAAACTGGTTCAGAATCAGATTGAATCCATTTCTCTCCTACACAATAATGTGTCTAATTCATCCAGCTGTATTTTATCTTTATTTGAATACAGCACTGTCATTGGGAATTGTCAACGTCAAATTTCTATCTCTGTTAGACTAAAAAGTAGCAGTGAACTCTGATGTAGCTGTTAGAAGGGATTTCTGCTTCGATGATGGTTTTGTAGCAATTGCCCTTTATGGTAAAACAAAAATAAAAGTGCCAGTGGACATAATCACCTTTAAAGTAGTGTAAACACGAGCTAACCCCCTGCCCGCTCCCGCAGACCTCCAGGATCAGCCAGCAGATAGTGGCGACGGACGGGGGCAACCGCAGCACCTCTGTGGAGCTCACCGTCATCATCACCAACGTGCACAACCAGCCCCCCCAGTGGGAGCGCCCCGAGTACTGGGTGACCGTCCCGGAGAACACGGCCCGCGACGCCAAGATAGTGGTGAGGCCCGCTCACACTCACACACACACACACACACACACACACACACACACCCAGGGAACGGCCCTGCTTCCATCCACTCGGAGGCTCTACAGGCCCCTGAAGCTGCTCAAATGAGTGGAACACCTCCGCACTACTCCACACCTAAAGCACTGCTTCTACCACAGCGTGTGTTTGCTGAATGGTACACTGAGGGGTTACGTGGTGATGGGGATTGCTCCCAGACAGACGTTTAGCTGGCTTAGCGCTCTGCCTCCCCCTTAAGGGGCAGGAAAAGTGGGTCCTGGGAGATTACTCTGGTGGCTTCGCGTCGCGCCTATTCATCAGGAAAGAAGCCTTGAGGTGGGCTGGAGAAAACCCCGCTCTACCTTTCCCCACATCAGCATGTTGAGCCCAGCGCTTCCAAGCCTTTTTGCAGAGTACACAATCCTGCCGGGAAGTGTGCTTCACCTGACAGCTGTGAGGAGCGCGGCACTCTTCCCTAAAAGTGCTCACACCTCTACTCCCATCCCACACTCCCAGTCTTCTCCCATCCTCCATCCCGGCCACGCCTCCGCTGCTCGTTAAGAAGCTCACTTTGGATTGGGAACAGAGCTGTTAGTTTGGTATGCCCCCACAGGGACTGCTTCCATGATTGACTGAACGTCAGCTGCAAAGCACAATAACTCTTCAGCTGGCCAACTGCTTTCTTGGCAATGAAACCTGAAATAAGTGTCTTACACGTCTAAGAGTAGTTTATGCTGTATGCCACTATTCTGTAGTGTGGTAAACCTGCTAAGCAGTAAGCAGAGGAGGAGTGTGCACAGTGTGCTGTTCATTTGGTCTGAAGTGAGTCTGGTCACATGCTTCACTACACTGGTCGTTTGTTTGAATCTGTCTTTGAATACACATCACAGAACTGGGATTGATCCCTGTCTATGGCACAGAGAAAAAAGGAGGGATAGAGAGCTGGCAGACCCCACCCCCCCCCTCCCTCCCTCCCTCCGTCCTCCTCCTCCTGATCCTCCTCCTCCCAAAAGGGACAGAGGAGAGGAATGGGTGAAATTATACATGCTGCTCCAGCGACACAATGGCCCTCTTATTGCCTCCGCTGGCGCTGCAGCCAGATAGATGCTTAATTACTGTATTCATCTCCTGACAGCTCCCGCCCGGATGGAGAGCGGGAGAGGAGGAGAGGAGGAAAGAAGAAACGAACGCCACTTAAATCCACACATGGCCGTTTCCGTATTCAAATCTCATCAGATGTGTCCGTTGTAGCTGGAGCTTTGGTGTGATGTCTGTTGTAGCTGGAGCTTAGGTTAGATGTCTGTTGTAGCTGGAGCTTAGGTTAGATGTCTGTTGTAGCTGGAGCTTTGGTTAGAACACTTCTCTGCCTAACACCACTGCTCCTCTGTCGTCTCCTGTGGCTCGGTGCTCCATAGCCAGGGTGCCTGGCTCTAACACCTGTACTCCCTCTCCCTCTCTCTCGAAAGTGCCGTCTCCCTCCTCGTGCGTTCCCAATCCCGTTCCATCCCTTGTTCGCTCCGCCACCGGAGCGTTAATTGCAGCGAGGTGGAGTTGTTGTTTCAGATTTAGCGGCTCTGTTAATGACATGGTGATGAGAGGAACTGTGAACTCTGTTAATGGCATGGTGATGAGAGGAACTGTGAACTCTGTTAATGACATGGTGATGAGAGGAACTGTGAACTCTGTTAATGACATGGTGATGAGAGGAACTGTGAACTCTGTTAATGACATGGTGATGAGAGGAACTGTGAACTCTGTTAATGACATGGTGATGAGAGGAACTGTGAACTCTGTTAATGACATGGTGATGAGAGGAACTGTGAACTCTGTTAATGACATGGTGATGAGAGGAACTGTGAACTCTGTTAATGACATGGTGATGAGAGGAACTGTGAACTCTGTTAATGACATGGTGATGAGAGGAACTGTGAACTCTGTTAATGACATGGTGATGAGAGGAACTGTGAACTCTGTTAATGACATGGTGATGAGAGGAACTGCTAGCAGGCAAAATCTCCATGTCAATAACGACCCCTTCTTCTTTCACTCTGCAGAGCCTCTTTAAATGGGTGGGGGGGGGGGGGCCTCTTGATGGCGTTCTCCCGTTCCCTCTTCATAGTTGAGGAGGAATAGGGGCTGACCTGCTGGGTGGGTTTGGACGCATCTAGTGGGGGAGTTCCACAATGAAGCAGCAGCTGAAGAGTGTTTCCATGTTAGTAGTCATAACCAACATGAACGGAGTTCGGACCTTTTTTTTGGTGAAGATAATGAACAAAAGGCACTGCTGTCTTGTTCATGCAAATTCACCTGCAAAAGAAATGTCCAATGTGTGAGTGTCCCTTCCCTTGCTGGCTGACATTGTCCATGTTAACGTTTCACTTCAATGAACATTAGTCTTCATTGCCTCACCATAGAGTAAAGGGAACTCCACACGGCCATAGAGCCGTGGTACCTTCTGACTCTGCCATGTCTGAGCTAATGGAGGGACATGCTAACACATTCCCACACATTTACACACACACACACACACACACACACTGTCTCTGACGGTCATCTGACGGTTAAAACTGAATAAGGAGTTCTCTCTCGCTCTCTCTCTCTCTCCACAAACACATACATATCCTTTTTTTGCATTCAAAGTGAGGACCAGAAAGTCATTTTAATATCAATTTGGATGAAAACAGTTGTTTTTTGGCTAAACTAAAACTTACCCTAACCATTGCCTTTACCCTAACCTTTACCTTAATCGTGACCCATAGCCTAACCTTAACCACATTCTGTTATATTGTCGAGACAAAAATGTGACTTTATTTATTATTCAATATGTTGCGTTTTTCATGAGGAACATTATTGCGCCTTTTTTTGGTAAACAATTACACACACAAACACACACACAGTCTTCTTGCACTCAAAATGTATTTACCCTGTCAGTTTCTTTGTGTCAACTTTTCCCATTAAGCGCTCCGTTCTATAAGTTTGTTTAATGGTCCTCACTGCTCTCCATAGTGGCGTGCACTCAATTGGTGTGCTAATGGTAATGCTAGCTTCTGATTGGTTTAAGCAAGATTATGCAGCTTTTAAAGCAGGGTTCTAAAAGATAATGGTTCCCATAGTTAGCAGGGTGGTCCATTCACCTCTTTAATGGAACCAACTTTGAACATTTTCAAAGGCAGGTGGAGAGGTTAGTAATTAGTGGGGGAAAAGCTTAGGCTCTTCCTTTTTTTCAACCTCATCCCTTCTCTTTATTTATTATTTCTCACTTTATCTGCAATCCCACTTTTCTTCTCTCCCCCTCCCCCACTCCAGTGTTCCCACTAATACAACTTGAACAACAAAGCACTTCAGAACAATTTCATGGAGTGTTTCTCTCTCTCTCTCTCTCTCTCTCTCTCTCTCTCTCTCTCTCTCTCTCTCTCTCTCTCTCTCTCTCTCTCTCTCTCTCTCTCTCTCTCTCTCTCTCTCTCTCTCTCTCTCTCTCTCTCTTCTGAGTACCGTATGTACTCCTCTGTGTGGGGTAACTGTAGCAACGGACTGATACCATCGTCTCTGTGCTTTGGGAGCCTTCACTTTAATTCATCCTTAGAACTCTAAATACAAATTAGGCTTGTTAAACAGTATAATGCATTCATTAGCCTCGCTGAGCTGTCTTGTTGTGCTCTCCGAGTACCTCTATTCATCCATCCCCTCGCTTTCCCTTTCTCTCTGTCTCCCTCCATCTCGCCTCTCCTACCCCATCCATCTAGCTCTATGTCTCCCTAATTAAAAATTTAAATATCAGGCCTCTTATTGTGAAATTATCTCAAGGAACGATAATTAGCAACTTTCCAAACGCGGTAATTGCAACCTTGAGGAAATAATTAACGAGCCTTGTTCTTGAGCACGATGGCGAGATAATGGGGTATCAATCCCTCCATGCTCTAGTTGCCCCCACCAACCATAAAAAGGTGTGTGTGTGTGTGTGTGCGTGCGTGCGTGCGTGCGTGCGTGCGTGCATGTGTGCGTGCGAGAGAGAGAGAGAGAGAGAGTGAGAGAGAAAGAGAGAAGGAGTGGGGGTGGAGGGCGCTGCATAGACGGGGTTAGAGGCGGAGGATGGAATACTGCTATTTTCCGTTTCCCCACCTTTTAGTCAGTTTGGTCTGGAAGTTGAAATGGTCTACAGGCATTTCAGATCGTCTGGCAAACCCTTTCATATCCCCTAGAAGACCTGAGAGCTTTTTGGTGTTGACTTCTCTTCAGGTGTTTCCCCTGGTGCTCTTCCTAACTCTATTCTGCTGTAGCTTCAGAGTCCCCGAGGCAACAGTACACAGGTTTCACACTGGTGTCTGTCTCAGAACTGTTCTGGATAACCACCTGTGTATAATTTGTGAGATTGGAGATTGTGATCATTTAATTAAAGATTCTTCCAATAACGTTTCCTTTAATGTGTCCATATTGGCACTTTTATGAAAAATGCAGGATTTGGAAATGACCATTTTGTATTTTGACTGTTTTGTGTAGTCTATGTTTTGTGTGTGTCTGTGTGTGTGTGTGTGTGTGTGTGTGTGTGTGTGTGTGTGTGTGTGTGTGTGTTTGTTTTCAGTTGGGAAATGTGATCAAAGCAGATCGTGTAGAGAAGTGGAGTTCATTCAGCCATGGCTAATGCAATCCTTCCCTGTCAAGGTTGTGGCTCTGTGGCTCTGTGGCAGGGGAAGGACATGGGCCTTAAAAGCTCTGTGTACACACTCATACAAACACACACACCACACACACACGCACATACATCAGCCACACGGGGGGTCGACTTTGTGGTAAAGCAAGGACAACTGGTTGTAGCCAGGGGAACACGGGTCTTAAAAGCTCTGACTTGTGCTTCCTGCTTTTATAGGTCAGACAATTCCGCTGTAGGGCATTGAACACACAGGGAAACACAGATGTGTGTGCACACACACACACACACACACACACACACACAAACACACACACACACACACACACACCCACACACCCACACTCACACACACACACACACACCCTCCCAACACCACTCTATTTCAGCCCCGCTCTCTCACAGGGCAGACTCTCCTCCCTTGCACTTGTTGAAAGAGGTTACAATTTCTCTCTGCTTGAATTTACTTCAGCATCACAAAGTGCTCTCCACTGCCCATAGAAAGGCTGCTGTTACTGGACCACCTTTTCTGGGCAGAGCTGACCATTGCTGGGTCCTCCTCTGCTAGACGTGCAGTGTTTACATGGTAGTCTCCTAGGATAAGGTTTTGTTTTGCTTATGGAGTTCTGAGAGACTCTTGAGGAGAGTCTCCCTTCAGAAGACAGCGTGCAGACAGCGTTTCCCAAAAATGGCATTGTATAGTCTGTTTTTCATTATTGTTGTACTTACTTTGTTGTGAGTGCAGAGACATCTTCTTGAAGAAACACATTTTTAGAAGATTGTTTGGAGTTTTGGGCTAATTCATTACTAAACAATAGGCCAATAAGAAAGCCTTTTCTCCCCACGGTTGTTCAAGAAACTCAGCAGAAAATAAAATGTTTTCTGAAATGTCATTTCTGTTGGTGTCAATGAGCAGCTCCCCTTACTCCCTAACCTGTGCGAAAGCAGCACTTTGTGGTGAGCTCTGCTCTGCACCCTGCCTGGTTCTCTCTGTTTGTCTTGTTTCATGTTACCAGCAAAGTTTTTCTGTCTCACCTGTGTGGGAATAGGCTGGGCTGTGCTATCATCATAAGAGGTAGGGAAAAGAAGTGTTGCAGGTTTCCTGCCTGGATAACCGTGACACCATGGCAGTCAAAGGCCATAGTAGAGGCCCCTCTGTACACAGGCGTGTGCTGTGGACACAGACCTCCCCACATCATTCCCTGTCACTGTAGTTTATCTCCGCCTTGCCCACCTCCCTGAGATTATGACACAGATGGAAAACCATGGTGTCTCTGGTTCTCTACTGAATAGGCAGGTCCTCAGGCTCTCCCTCCCTGGTAAAAGGGGTCTCCATAAGGTGAGGATATCAGTTCAATAGGAGGTGTGATGGGCTGGACTGGGAGAGACTTGAATGTATTCCTCCAGTGGAGTCAGCACATGAGAGACACACTCATGGTGGGGCTGCTATGTGTGAGGGCTCCATCATTAGAAGTACTATTATCTTCATAAGCTTGGGACCAAACTAGCTATGAACTTACTCTTTTTCTTGCTTTTTTTTCTTGCACTTGTACACTTGCACGTGTGCACTGTATAACAGTTTTGCATTCAGTTTACTTGCACTCACACACACCGCAGAATCATTTAGACTTTGTCAGGTCAGTATCATGACGGTGTCTGTTCTTCCTTATCACAGACCATAAAGGCCACCTCCCCACTAGGTGACCCCAGAGTGACCTATAACCTGGAGGAAGGTCAGGTCCCGGAGACCAACATGCCGGTCCGCTTCTACATCAAGCCCAACCGGGCGGACGGCTCCGCCTCCATTCTAGTGGCAGAGAACCTGGACTACGAGACCACACGCTTCTTCACACTCCGTGTGAGGGTCCAGAACGTTGCTGCTGTACCACTGGCCTCCTTCACCACCGTCTACGTCAACGTCACAGGCAAGAGCCCACTGTGTGTGTGTGTGTGTGTGTGTGTGTGTGTGTGTGTGTGTGTGTGTGTGTGTGTGTGTGTGTGTGTGTGTGTGTGTGTGTGTGTGTGTGTGTGTCTGTGTGTGTCGAGGGGGGTTTGGAACGAGAGAGGTTTTTGTAGCTAAGACAAGGAACTGTGGAACCAAGGTCTCTGGAATATGTAAGGAGAGGACCTGACAGTCACCTTTAGCTACAGAAAGCCGACGTCTGTTGCTAGGCTACGCCTAATTTAGTCACCCATCACTCAAGCTTCCCTAAAAGACGGCGAGTGCACACCCACCTAATGCTGCATTAAGAAGTGTGGATCAGCATCATTTAAATTTCTCTTGAAGACGCACAGTACCTATATTTAGATGATTAATTCGTTTTTAGTTTTAGCTTTAGTAGTTCAACTACTCAATACTGTGAAGCAGGTTGTTTGAGTTAATCAGGCGTTCTCTACCTAATTAATTTCTCTCTATGACTGAATGGTTATGAATGACAAAGTCTTCTGTTTGGTAATTAAAAGTTATGTTGTTTCGGAATCACTAAGTTTATTTCTTATTACTTTCATGTCACTCTAGATCTAGCGTGCTGTGTATGACGTCTTTGTTATTATTCTTTTGCGCTTGCTAGTCAGGACCGTGACCAGTTCTCACTGGAATCGGATAGTGGCCACATTTAAAAATAATGTAAACAGCCAAACCAAAAATCTATGTTGAAATCTGAATAGAGCACCAAGGCTTTCGGTGAGGACGCTGTGGACGCTGTCTGAGACTGAGCATGCTGGATGGGACAGACAGATGTCCACTCACAGCTAGCCTTCTTCAGGGCCTCTCCGTTGGACGCTGGAGCTCTCCTTCATCCATCATCTCCCTTTTCTCACTCGTATCTTCTTTCCCTCCTCTGTCAGACGTGAACGACAACGTCCCCTTCTTCCTGTCCTCCACCTACGAGGTCACGGTTCCCGAGGGGGCCGAGGTGGGAGCGCCAGTGGCTCAGGTGTCCGCCAGCGACCTGGACTCTGGCCTTCATGGGATGGTGAGAACACCCTCCAGCTCGCCGTCCGTTCTCCAGCCGGATGTTAACCCAGCCCATGGCGTGTTACTTAGGCGTGTGCTCTTCCTTTGTGCTGCCAGATAAACTATGTCATCCTGAAGGACGAGAGTGGCGACTCTCAGTATTTCAATATCAACTCCTACACTGGGGTGGTCTACACGCGGGCCTCCTTCGACCGGGAGCAAAAAGGCTCGTACCTCATCGAGGTGCAGTCTCAGGACAGCTCTGAGTCAGCCAGGCCCGGGCAACAGGGTCAGCCCAACACTGGTGAGGACAGCACAAACACACACACACACACATCACACACACACACAGCATACACACACACTCACACACAATCTAGCCGTTGACTTACATCTTAGTTTGTCTCACCTAGTCTCTTCTGTCTCCTGCAAACACGCTCTGCACCTCTCAGCCCTAAACTATCACCTTTTCTTGTCATTCAAATGTGGCAAGGCTCTCTTTCTGTATTTATCCTCTCTCTCTCTCTCTCTCTCTCTCTCTCTCTCTCTCTCTCTCTCTCTCTCTCTCTCTCTCTCTCTCTCTCTCTCTGTCTCTCTCTCTCTCTCTCTCTCTCTCTCTCTCTCTCTCTCTCTCTCTCTCTCTCTCTCTCTCTCTCCCCACCCCACATTTTCCGTCTCTCTTTTTCACCCTCTCACACTCACACACACACACACACCAGACGGATTTGTCGTGGCGCCATGTGCATCCAGATGAACTTCATTCATTAAGACGTCGTTAGTGCTGGGCTAATGGAAAAGGCTAATGACTAATCTGGGTTTTGGGTCAGTAATGACCTGCACACAGAGGTAGAACAAAAGGACAGCGGCCATTCCACCATCCTCCCATCACCATTACAACATTCTCTCTGGAGCCCAGACACAGCTGTGCCCATTAGGCCTGTTCAGGTTCTGTTCAACTAGTTCATGTTGTGATGCTTCCACTTGTTAAGATGGCTCCTAGCTTTTGGTTCACCCACCCATCTTGCTGTTGTCATCTTTATGTGTGTCTTTTTGTCTGCTCTATCATAGAGCTTAGTAGAGTTTTGATGTTTCTATTATGGAGCTTAGAAGAGTTTGGATGCTTCTATTGTAGAGCTTAGTCGAGTTTGGATCTTCTATTATAGAGCTTCGCAGAGTTTGGATCTTCTATTATGGAGCTTAGTAGAGTTTGGATGCTTCTATTATAGAACTTAGTAGAGTTTGGATGCTTCTATTATAGAACATAGAGTTTGGATGCTTATCTAAAGCTCTGTGTTTGGGTTACAGACACGGCGTACGTCCGTATCTTCGTGGCAGACGTGAACGACAACGCGCCGTCCTTTGCCCAGGCCACGTACGAGGTGAGCGTGGAGGAGGACAAGGAGGTGGGCTTCGTGCTCATCGCTGTCACGGCCAACGACGAAGACGAAGGTGAGCCACAACTGCCTCCGTCATCATGGAAACATGACAGAGCGGCTCAGGGAGTGTGTTTCTAGGAGAGAAATATTATAAAAAATATAATACAAATTTTGTCCATTTATCATGCGTTATATGTCATGTACCTGGGGTATTATGATAAGATAATAAGCAGTTTCAATCAGGACACAACACACAAACACAGTTTCCATTTTAGATGCTCTTCAAAGCCTAGAGAGTTAATGAACACAGATTAAAACATGTGTGTGTGGTGGCCTAGGGTCCACCTGGTGTGTCTAGGGGACATAAGGTACAGGTGTGTTCTGTGGAGTTACTATGTACCATGCGCCATCCCATCACTCATGGTGTCAATTCTTCCACTGCCACTGCTTCACAGGAAGATAGTTTGGCAAAGAATAGTTTCTCTATCTCTCCGTCTGGCTGTCTCCCCCTCTTTTTTGCACATTCATTTGGTGTCACTCTTTCAATCACTTTTTTTTGTCAGAGCTTGTTAGCAAATCCCAGTGGTAAATGTGGGAGGTGCAGATGCGCCATGCCCCCTGAGGTAGTCATTTGATGTTTGTCTCTTTGTTTTGTTTGTCCCTCACCTCCCTCCTCCGCATAAAATTAATAAATAAAAAAGCAAGCACTTGCTTTCTTAATGACAGCGATAGATCTTTTATGGAAGTAGACGTCAAGCATTGTTTTGGAAAATGTACCCTCCATGATGCCTGCAGAGGGGGTTGAATGACATCTGATTTAGCTGGCTGCTACGTTTAATGGAGTGAGTTGCCTAGGAGTAGATCTGTAAAGGCCACCATTTTGATTGAAAAGTTTTGCTTTTGTTTTCTCTCAGACTGGCTTACTCTCTTCTACTTGCGCACTTATTTAGACAGACAGTGTCTCATTAATACATGTAAGGTATTAGATAGCAAACTAGCAACAAAACAAGAATGAATGAACAATGGTTTCCTCCAAAATGCTATCATCTTGTCCACTTCATAGCGACCTAGATATGACCACCTGAACAGTCAGTGGTGTGTATTAGTGAGACCAGGCCCTAACCCTTAGCGGGCGCTCTACGTACACCTACCCCTGGCATGTGTGTACACTGAGGCGGGGGGATGATCTGTATAAGCACGGAGATTAGCTGTAAACATGACAACGTCCCGCTAAATACTAGCCCTGCCGAGTCGGCAGGTCTGGCAACTCTGTGTGTGTGTGTGTGTGTGTGTGTGTGTGTGTGTGTGTATGTGTGTGTGTGCGTGTGCGTGTGCGTGTGCGTGTGCGTGTGCGTGTGCGTGTGCGCGTGCGTGTGTGCGTGTGCGCGTGTCGGGGTGAACGGGAGCTCAGTCTCTGGGTGGGTGTACTGGCGGATGCCTCTTGTCTCGGTTTGGGGCATCTCTTCCTTGCTCGGTGCTCCCGCCGTCTCTCTTTGCACCCCCAGCTGTTCTGCATTTTTACATGAATGCTCTCCCATCTTTGTTCCTGTCCCCCTTTGAAACTGTTATTTGTCTGTAGCCTTGTGACGCAGTGAGTCCTTTGGGCCGTCACACAGACTGGTGTGTCTCCTCTGAAGGGGTGGCAGAGGGTTCCTATCAGAGATGACAGCGGTTGATCTGGAGCGGAGCTCTGCTTAGCACAGCGTCTCAGGACCACTCAGGGAGAAATCCCTTCAATGTTCATCCAGCAACTACCGCCCTGCTACCCCCTCGTAGCACACACACACACACACACACACACACTCTCTCCAGGTGTGTGTCTGCGTGTGTTATTGTTTTGCAACAGCATTTGCTTGCTTGACCTTGAGGTCACTTGTGCCTGAACACCTGTCATATTCAACAAACCCTAACGCTGATGACGCACGCACAAACCCCCCCCCCCCCCCCACACACACACACACACCTTTCACATCTGCTCTAAAGGATGCCATTGACATGGGGACAGGGACTGTATGGACTAGGGCATTGTGGACTCAAGGGCACACCATGTCAGAAGCTTAACAACTCTGGTCTCTTTGGAAAACCTGATATGACAACACACTGCCAGTGTTAAGAAAGGTATGTTTGTTTGTGTTTGTTGTATCCAGTGGATATAATGTTTGCTCTGAATGGCATAAATAAATATTTAAAAGATTTTGTTCGGATTATCGTACCCAAAACAAAAATTCATGCATCTGTCTACACAATCTCAAATCAATCAGAAGTTGTCAGATATATAATACTGAGACATCTGTGTCAAATGAGATGAATGAAAACCAGCAATGAGGTGTTGTAGTCCAAAATCAAATCCCAAAGCAAATCAAGGGACCTTATCCATAAAGGCCTAATATTTTCCAATTGCAAACAGAACTTTGGGGAATTGAAATAATTAGGGATGCGATTCCAGGCGAATAAAGGAGAAATTTCCATGCCCTCCCATACACATTTTCCTCGAAGCTGATTAGTTTCAGCGTCTTTTGTCACAGACATCCTTTTAGGATCTTGTTTCACCCCCCAAGTGGAAAATATGCCCAACTAAGATTTTTTGTTTAATGAGATCAAGAAGGTTTTTGCAGAGTTAGTGGTTTGAGTGGAGTTTAGCCCAAGGGTTTTCAGTAAACATGTATGGTTAAGTTGTCGGGATTAACCATAAACAGATTGGTTTGTGTGTGTGTGTGTGTGTGTGTGTGTGTCTGTGTTTGTCGGAGTGTGAGTGTGTGTGTGTGTGTGTGTGTGTGTGTGTGTGTGTGTGTGTGTGTGTGTGTGTGTGTCTGTGTTTGTCGGAGTGTGAGTGTGTGTGTGTGTGTGTGTGTGTGTGTGTGTGTGTGTGTGTGTGTGTGTGTGTGTGTGTGTGTTAATCTGATTAACAGATACAGGAGGCTGGGAATAAAAGTGATGCTGTAATTTTCCGCCGTTAGTGTTTGCTATATCATTCAACTCAACTCAATCAGTCAATTACATTGTTATTATCCAACGATCTGGTCTTTTTATATACGTTATGTCAAGCATTTTTCCTCCCCAGCATAGCCACACACACAGACACAGACACACACACACACATCCCTGAACTTTCATCTAGCATATTTTTCAGAGAGTAAGTTTAGCTAAATTGGGCCACAGAGCAGGTTAAAGATCCAAGGCGATGCTCTCAGCACCGTCGATCAATCAGTGAGTAATCAGTCTATTTAGACTCCAGGCCAGTGGTCACACATCAGCACTCTTTGGACCGGCTCCAGATCCACAAAACGCTTAGATGAATAAATAATAAGACAACTTGTTCACTGAAGTGGATGGGATTGTCCAACTGCAGCGCTTTGTCTAATTGTGTGCGCTATTTAAATCACATCACTGCATAGTCCAATCTTTTACGTTTCTGTCAAAGCCATGATTTACGTGGTGGAAGATTTAATCTCAAACAGGCAAACACAGCAGGGGAAGTAGAGAGTGAAAAGCATGGCTTGTTTAAAGAAATATCCTCAAATATATGACTAAAGAACAGGCACATTTTATAACTGTTTTACTTTTAACACTCCTGTGATGTAATACACACAATCTTTCATGGATTAATGCTTAATTTATATTCACGAAGTAAACAAATATATCTAAGTCATTAGCTTCAGTAGAGATCGTACAAATCTCTATTTTCCTGCTACCCAAAAAGGTCATATGGGTGTCAAAATTTGCTAAGGGACCTGAAGTCAATGTCTAAGGACATGGTGATGGTACTGCTAATATGGCTGACCCATATCTGAATTAGGTAACCTCAGGAACGGCTGGGAATTGAATCACTTCTTTAGTGCCCACCCCACACCCATACCCTGGACCCAGACCACTGTGTGTGTGTGTGTGTGTGTGTGTGTGTGTGTGTGTGTGTGTGTGTGTGTGTGTGTGTGTGCACGCGTGCGCGTGTGCGTGCGCGTGCATGTGCCCACGTGTCTGTTTTCAAGGAGGCCAGCCATATGGCCAGACCGATCATTAGGGAGAGCGCCGGAGGCAGAACACAGTGGAGCTCTGCCCCCACCACTCAACACACTCACAGTCAAGCTCTTAGCCAATGTCATGACACATAGTGCTCAGAAGCAGTGATAGACCGGACCACTTAACCCCCCACTCACATGCACACACACACACACACACACACACACACACACACACACACACTCAGAGGAAGAGATGACATGTCACAATGAAAGCATATTTCAACCAGATGGTGTTTATCTCCTGTAATCTTGGCCATCGCTGTGCGTGTCATGCGTGTAGTTTGCAACCCACAGCTCAAACTGTATTTTACAGTGCTGTTTCATGGTGCGTCAGCGCTTTGGAGATCTCACACCACATTGCTGTTTTTCCAAAGACAGGTAGCCATAAAGATCCCCCAGCAGCCATCAGGAATAGGACATGTCTTATCCCAATCTCATCAGTCTCATTTTCCAGAGAAGGTTCTTTTTTTCAGAGGGGGGATCTGATTTGGGCCGACGGCAGCATGGCAAGGTTAGCCAGGGGGCATTGATGGAGGGGAGAGTAGAGAAGGAGGTGAGGAGGAGGAGGAGAGCAGAGCGGGTGGCGGTGAGGTTAGAGAAAAGAGAGGACAGGAAACAAGGAGGTGTGAGGAGAGATTGAGGACATGTAGGGGGCAGAAGAGAACCGATGAAAAGAGGACAGCTAGAGGAGAGGGAAAGAGTAAAAGAGAGTGGGTGTGTGTGTGGGGGGGGGGGGGGTAGGTGTGGGTATGTAGGGGTGGATGGGTGGGTGTGTGTGTACGTGGATCCATAACCTGCATTGCGTCTTGGCAGGCCTCAATTTGAATGTCCCATCTTGAGCTAAACAACCACCACCAGAACAGTTTTTGACCCTTCCTCCCCGTTTGTCCCGCATCCAGGTGCCAACGCCAAGCTGCGCTACCAGATCACGGCGGGCAACACCATGGGCACCTTTGACGTGGAGCCCGAGGTGGGCTCCATCTTTGTGGCCCAGCCGCTGGACTACGAGATGGAGCAGCGCTACGAGCTGCGGCTGGTGGCGTCCGATGGGAAGTGGGAGAACCAGACGGTGGTGGTGGTGACGGTGGGGAACCGCAACGACGAGGCGCCCGTCTTCGGCCAGACCGAATATCACGCCGCCGTCACCGAGGAGACCAGCGAGCTGCCCGTCTTCGTTCTGGAGGTCAGAGGGCGGTGCAGGGGCATAGAGCTGTCGAATCGGTGAATAGAATAAATATCGATGGACATTTGTTTTAGAAAAATGCTTAATATAGTTAGGATCTTGTGGTGGCTTGTTATGAAAGTTATTATACACATTTGTGTGAGCAGCATTTGGAAACATATCAGGTTTACGGGAGACTATAATAACATAATACCGTGGACAATTTTTCAGGAGATGAAAATTTGCCTCTGGGCTTAATCTCACAAGAAACGTGTGAGGCACTAACATATCACACATGTGTGACATTGGTTAACACAATATAGAACCATATCATGTGTATTAAAAAGTGGTGAGACTTGATACCTCTTGTCGAAAGGGTCCACTTTGCAAATACGTCCTTGAAAAACAACCTACTTCTCTGGAGTGTTTTACTTCCTTTCGTCACACCCTTGTCCGGTAATTCCTAGTTAGATGTGCATGTGGCCAGGTTCAATAAGATAAGGAGAAAGCATGCTGAACGAGGGCATGGAGGTTGTTGGAAGAGAGGTCTGTGTCACTCAGTCTTCAACCTAGGGTTGGTGGGAACTGATTTGATGTGCGCTCGGTTTATCTGTAACGCACTCATTAGAACTGACTACTGACTGGAAGACAGCCCCAGACCAAAGTATGCCTTCCCTCCGTGTATTAATGCAATTTTGCAGATAGAAAAATAGCTTAATGAAAAAAAAAAAACGGAAATCCAATTTGAAAGTAATGTATGTTTGCCTGGCGTGTGTGTATGTGGCGTGGCGGCGTGTCATCATATTGTCTGGCATATTGCACTGTCAGGATAGAGCCAGGGTGGGAGGCAACACTTCAAAGGCTTTGGTAAACAAACCCTCTGGTGAGTGCAGAGGAGAAGAGGAGAAAAAGTGTATTTTCTTTCTTGTGTTGGCATCTATTAACTTTTAATTGTGCCTTGTGTGCTGCATGTGATGTGGGAGAATGTGTCAGTGTCAGTATTCTTTTTCTTCAGTCAGAGAGATCGCAGAAAGGCAGGTTACTTATCTAAATAGGACAAAAAACCAAGGCAAAATGAACAATGTTTCTTCCTGTGTTCATAGGTGACTGTTGAAGAGAGCTGTAGAAGTCATTTTTTCTCGTATTATTTCCAGGCTCTGGCAACAGTTCTTTTGTAATGTACTTTGAATGCGCATAACTATTGATGGACATGACCATCTGAATGTATTGACAATAAAATACAGAAGCTAACTTGCTATCGCAATGGATTGACCATTCCAGTGACGTGCGGTCAGGGGAGGCAGGGGAGGCAGAACCTCACCTGTCATAGCCTGGCCTACTCCAATGAAAATATTATAACCAAGATAACTGAAACTAAATAAAAATTTAAGAAAATATTCAGATTATTATCCTTATCAATAAATGTAATTTCTGTGTGATTCCAATCATTTTCATTGTAAAAATCGACAAATTTGCGGAGCTCCACTGAAACTATGGAGAGCCGAGAAGTGCGGCAGCAGGGAGCCTCACATCTGATTGCGCAACCCCTCTGAAACTGGATGGAGCGCGGGGCTGCGGGCAAAAAGCGTGTCTGCCACTCTTTGTAGCCTATGCCACCAATGTAATATTTGTAGATCCCTTCATTACATGTCCTTACCTTCCATAGTCCAGCAAACTAATTTCAGATAATCGGAATTTTACCATATTACGATATTTAGGCTAGCTGGTCTCGTCATAAAATTGCAGTGAATGAGCACCAGGAGAGGCAGCTGTCACATCAGCCTCATTGAGGGGTGTGTGTGTCTTGAGCCCGTCTGCGTCATTGACGCTCGCTCACCCTCAACGTTAGCTAGCTCTAGCAAAAAAAAAAAAATGAAAAGAAAAGTTTGTTGTGCATTGTCAAGAAATCTATTTATTAGATTTGAACCTCAGGGCACGCTGTACACAACGGTATAGTTTTCTTCCTAAATAATTAGTTAAACTTTCGCCATGGCGTTAGGTAGCACTTTTGCTTAGCCAAAAAGCAGTTCAAGAATAAGTATGGATATCAGAACGTGGGTTTGTAATAAAACCAAAACACCATAGAGACTCCAGCAGATTCGATCCAAAGCCAGTAGCCCCAGCTGATGATAATGAATGATTGCGATGAATTAGCTGACTAATGCCAGAAGCACATGTAAGTTCTTTGCTAACACTGTGTCTCAAATTGCATATTACTTTTTCTTGTACAGTTGCATGCATTTTTTGCCATACTGCATTTGACATGTATGTGGATATGCTTAAATCTTTTTCTGGCTTATTTGATATCTATATAGTATATTGAGACGCAGCCTCTGCCTCCCCTGCCATTTACCTCACCGCATGTCACTGGACCATTCTCCTATAAACACATGTGGTACAATGACATTCTGTTTTAACATGCACAGGTTTCAGCCACTGACCCCGACCAGGAGGCTGACCAAAGCGCCCTGCGCTTCTCTCTGCACGGCCAGGGCGCCGGCACTGAGTTCACCATCGATGAGCGCACTGGCAGAGTGTACGCCCAGCGCCGCCTGGACCGCGAGGAGCGGCCCGCCTGGAGGTTCCTGGTCCTGGCCACCGACGAGGGAGGGGCAGGACTTACTGGCTTTGCTGACGTCCTGTTAGAGGTGAGGGACGTCAACGACAACGCACCATTTTTTGCCTGTTCAGCCCCCGAGGCCGCAGGCTGCTTCGTAGGCCAGGTGCCCGAGAACTCCCCTGCCGACACCTCGGTCATGGAGATGCGCGCCACTGACCTTGACGACCCAAAGGCGGGCAAGAATGCTGTGTTGACCTATCGTATCATCCAGAACGTCCGCAACGAGATCAACCTGAACCTGTTCTCCATCAACCCGGCCACAGGGACCATCTACACGGTCCTGCGGTCTCTGGACCGCGAGGTGGAGGAGCGCTATCTGGTGGTGGTGGAGGCCAGGGACGGAGGGGGCTTGACCGGGACAGGGACGGCCACCATCGTGGTGTCAGATGTGAACGACCATCCACCAGTCTTCACGCAGAGGGTCTACACTGCACAGGTGAGTGGGTACCATGTGCAGAAGAGGGAGAGGTTTTCAGAAGGTCAGACTAATGGATAAGAGTGAAGTCCCTGCGTGTGATCATTTTAATGAAATCCTTTGTCATAAGTTGAACTTCGGACTTTACTCTGGTGTATCTACTGCCATTTTGCCATAGAATCTAGTTTTGAATTCCTGTGCTGTATTGTAACGTACCATATTGTTTATTTGCTAGATGGCAGAGGAGCTGGAGGTGAACAGTGAAGTTCTCGCGGTGTCCGCCACAGATGGAGATCAGGGTGAAAATGCTGTGGTCACCTTCAGCATTGTGGGGGGCGACGAGGACAGGAAGTTCTTTGTGGAGACTGACAAGGCTAATCGACGTGGCGTGATCCGACTCAAGAAGAAAATAGACTTTGAGAAACCTCACGAGCGGACCTTCAATCTGACCGTGAAAGCGGAAGATGCCGATTTCTTTAGCTTAGCCTATTGTCTTGTCCAGGTGGAAGACTCCAACGACCACGCACCAGTGTTTCTACCACAGTTCTATGAGGCCCCCGCCATGGCAGAAGATGTACCTGTGGGAACCATTGTGGCTCAGGTTTCCGCTGCTGACCTCGACTCTGGCCAAAATGGCCGCTTTGAGTACAGCATCGCTAAAGAATCCGACCCCTACGGTCAGTTCCTAGTGGACCAGTCTGGTTGGGTGGTGGTGGCTGACTCTCTGGACAGGGAGAGAGTGTCCCAGCACAGGCTCATGGTCCTGGCCACGGACACGGGCAGCCCTGCGCTCACGGGCACAGCTATCGTAGTGGTCACCGTGCTGGACGTCAATGACAACGGGCCGGAGTTTGAGGTGCCGTACCGCCCCGTGGTCTGGGAGAACACAGCGGCGCCACAAGCCGTCCACATGAACGAGACCTCGATGCTCCTCCACGCCGTGGACCGGGACTCCTCCCCGCACGGGGGCCCCTTCTCCATCCGCCTCCTGATGCTGACGTCTGACGCCACGAACTTCAACCTCACCGACCTGCGCAACGGCAGCGCCGCCCTCACCGCCCTGCGCACCTTCGACCGCGAGCGCCAGAAGGAATACCGCCTCCCCATTCTCATGATTGACAGCGGCTCTCCTGCCATGAGCGCCACCAGTACGCTGACGGTGGTGATAGGGGACAGGAACGACCACCCTCACGCTCCGGGACACACTGACTTCTATGTGTACAGCTATGAAGGTGCGTTTGCCCAGCACTCTGCTAACGCTAGGAAGATGCTGTTCGCCACACTTGACTGCTCACAGCCTCCAGAAGCAACCCACATCACTTATTTAGCATTTCAGGCCATCTGTCAACACACTCACATTTTCTGGAAAAACTATTTTTTTGTTATGTGTTTTTAGTGATTTCTTGGGGGCTTTACCAAATGAAAGTACATTAACCCCCTAATAGGAATTCATCGCGTAGCTCAAAAACTTGCTGTAAAGCAAACAATTTCCTTAAGCTTTAAGTCCCAGTTTTGAAGCACATACAAACACGAGCCATTTTAACAAGCTGTTGATTTCACACTTAATGGGATTATAGAACTCCATTTGGTTTTTTCTGTGAGAGTGGGCTGCTAGCACTACAGCAACACACTTCCTCTTCTAAAAGTGTGTCCTTGCGTGCTGATGAGGCATTGCTTTCCACCTTATCTTTTTAATGAAGTGCTTCTCTCTTCCTTTTCATTCTCTCCTCTCCAGACCTCATCCTTGTTTTATACCCTGTTGTTGGGCAAATGCTAATTCCAAGTATTTGTCTCTGTAGGTTTTCTCCCAACAACAGTCCTGGGACAGATTCAAACCCCTGACCTTGACGACTGGAGCGAGAAGGTTTACCGCTTCGAAGGCAAACCCCCCAGGTACTTTGAACTGCTATTAGGACGTTTGAATAAGACCAGGAGTCTAACTGACACAGCAAGGGAGCAGGAGAGGAACATGGCGGCAAAGTAAATACAACTCTAAACTTACAGAGCCAAAGAGTGTGAGGGACTGAATGATTTAAAGGGAGACAGACAGCATGCGTGATAACGAAGGGGAATTGTAGAAAAGAGAGAGAGTGAACAAATGACTGAGGGGGAGGAGAGATGGACAGTTTGAAAGGAAAATACTGTACGAGGGGAGGGGGTTAAAAGAGATTGAAACAGAAGAGGACAGAGAGAGGGAATGAAAAGGAAACCCAACTTGTCAGGAGCAGCATTGTTAATATTTCAGAGTGAATTGGATTGAAAATTCCCAGTGAAGCACGCGGCGAGGCCCTGGCTTTGTTTGAAGAGGCACCACCTCACAGCGCAGCGAGAAAAGAACCTGATTGCACTCCGGGCGTCGCAGCCTCTAATGAGACACCTGTGATAGGGGGAGAGGTGATAGGCGCACATGGCAGCGTGACAAGGAAATGACAGGCAAAAGAAAGAGTGAGTGCAAAGGAGAGAGAGACATTAGCATACAGCCACCCCCACCCCACTCCCTAGTCAGCAGATCATCATCAGTTTGGCCAGGGTATGGATCGTCACATTATATCCTGCTCGCTATGACTGTTGTATCTGTTTTCTGTCACTAAAATGCAGTGCTGTATGTTTGCAGGGGCACGCAAGCTAACCCAGACCATTAGTGTATTACCTCAATAAGAGGTCCGTAGGAGGGGGGGTTAGGGGGCTAAACTTAGTCATCTGCCCCACATTTTAGTCAACTAAAAAACATGTGGGCAGTAATAATAGAGTCAGTGTGCTGGGTTCAGTGGGGGTTAAGGGTGTTTAGTAGACCAGACTGACAGAGGACTAGGTTGGCTGGGGGGCGTGAGGTAATGGTAGACCAGACTGACAGAGGACCAGTTTGGCTGGGGGTCATGAGGTCATGGTAGACCAGACTGACAGAGGACTAGGTTGGCTGGGGGGCGTGAGGTCATGGTAGACCAGACTGACAGAGGACCAGTTTGGCTGGGGGGCGTGAGGTCATGGTAGACCAGACTGACAGAGGACTAGGTTGGCTGGGGGTCATGAGGTCATGGTAGACCAGACTGACAGAGGACTAGGTTGGCTGGGGGTCATGAGGTCATGGTAGACCAGACTGACAGAGGACCAGTTTGGCTGGGGGTCATGAGGTCATGGTAGACCAGACTGACAGAGGACTAGGTTGGCTGGGGGTCATGAGGTCATGGTAGACCAGACTGACAGAGGACCAGTTTGGCTGGGGGGCGTGAGGTCATGGTAGACCAGACTGACAGAGGACTAGGTTGGCTGGGGGTCATGAGGTCATGGTAGACCAGACTGACAGAGGACCAGTTTGGCTGGGGGGCGTGAGGTCATGGTAGACCAGACTGACAGAGGACCAGGTTGGCTGGGGGTCATGAGGTCAGGGCTGCTGTTGTGTGGACTAAGGGCCTGGATTAGAAAACACACGCCATGTTTATGTTCCTAATGGACCTGCTGATAGGATCTGTTTGCAGATAAGGAAGGAGGGAAGGAGGGAAGGAGGGAGGGAAGGAAGGAAGGAAGGAAGGAAGGAAGGAAGGAAGGAAGGAAGGAAGGGAGGATTATATCATCAATATGAGGGGTTTCCCCTATTGGATCCGTTTAAGAATGGGCCAGAGAGCCCAGCATGGATGGATGTTGTCACTATTCATCGACATATCCGCCTTTTTCTGTTTATCTATATCCTAGTGCTGTTCACATCATTTCGTTTTGTTTGCCTCCTGTACAAGGTGTTTGCCTCCCCTATATATACAGTACTGTGCAAAAGTTTTAGGCAGGTGTGAAGTCTTTAAAGTTAGAAGAAAAAAATAAATAAATAAATAAAAATACATTTTATTTTTCATCATCATCATCATCATCGTCATCCGCTTTGTCCGGGGTCGGGTCGCGGAGGTAGCAGTTCAAGCAGGGCATCCCAAACTTCCCTTTCCCGGGCCACATTAACCAGCTCTGACTGGGGGATTCCAAGGCGTTCCCAGGCCAGTGTGGAGATATAATCCCTCCACCTGGTCCTAGGTCTGCCCCGCGGCCTCCGCCCAGCTGGACGTGCCTGGATTACCTCCCTAGGGAGGCGGCCAGGTGGCATCCTTACTAGATGCCCGAACCACCTCAACTGGCTCCTTTCTACGCAAAGAAGCAGCGGCTCTACTCCGAGTCCCTCACGAATGGCTGAACTTCTCACCCTATCCCTAAGGGAGATGCCAGCCACCCTCCGGAGGAAACTCATTTCCGCCGCTTGTATCCGCGATCTCGTTCTTTCGGTCATGACCCACCCTTCATGACCATAGGTGAGAGTAGGAACGAAGATAGACCGGTAGATTGAGAGCTTTGCCTTCTGGCTCAGCTCTCTCTTCGTCACAATGGTGCGATAGAGCGACTGCAACACCGCACCCGCTGCTTAATTCTCCGGCCCATCTCTCGTTCCATTTTACCCTCACTCGAGAACAAGACCCCAAGATACTTGAACTCCTTCACTTGGGGTAAAGACTCATTCCCTACCTGGAGTAGACAATCCATCGGTTTCCTGCTGAGAACCATGGCCTCAGATTTGGAGGTGCTGATCCTCATCCCAGCCGCTTCACACTCGGCTGCGAACCGATCAATGAGTGCTGCAGGTCGCAGACTGATGATGCCATCAGGACCACATCATCTGCAAAAAGCAGTGATGCAATCCTCTGCCCACCAACCCGCAGCCCCCTCCCCCGCGGCTACGTCGTGAGATCCTGTCCATGAATACCACAAACAGGATAGGTGACAAAGCGCAGCCTTGGAGGAGGCCAACCCTCACCGGAAACGGAGTCCGACTTACTGCCGCAGACCCGGACACAGCTCTCGCTTTGGGAGTACAGAGATTGGATGGCTCTGAGTAGAGACCCCCTCACCCCATACTCTAGCAGCACCTCCCACAGTATCTCCCGGGGAACCCGATCATACGCCTTCTCCAAATCCACAAAACACGTGTAGACCGGATTGGCATACTCCCAGGCCCCCTCAAAGATCCTCGCGAGGGTAAAAAGCTGGTCCATTGTTCCACTACCAGGCCGGAAACCGCATTGTTCCTCCTCAATCCGAGGTTCGACTGTCGGTCGAACCCTCCTTTCCAGCACCCTGGAGTATACTTTCCCGGGGAGGCTGAGTAATGTGATGCCTCTGTAGTTGGCACACACTCTCCGGTCCCCCTTTTTTATTTTTTGTCAATTCATAAAATACTAAGTGAGGGAGAAACAAATCTGTATCAAATCAACATTTGGTGTGACCACGTTTCGCCTTCAAAACAGCATCCCCTGCCTAAAACTTATGCACAGTACTGTACATTTCTTACATATATATTCTATGTTCTATCCTTCCTTTTTGGGTGCTTCATTTCACTTCTTTCCCATCTCTCTGTTTCTCCCCTCCCAGGTCGTTTGCTCTGAACCATAACTCGGGTCAGCTGACCATCAGAGAGGGTGCGGCGGGGGGGTCCTACAGCCTCCAGGTGCGTGTGTCCGATAAGACCTGGCCTGACGTGACCTCTACAGCCCAGGTCCTGGTGGCGGAGCTGCCTGACCAGGCCCTTCACAACGCCGCCTCCCTGCGTCTGTCCAGTGAGTGTCTCATTCCCACCCCAGTCTGCTCACCAAACATTCAGCTCCCCTCACACCCAGATAGAAGGGAAGCTGTTGCCCCATTTCCCCGGTTAGCGTGACAGAGGTGTGATGTCATGCCGCTGGGTCGTTGTTTGTGTAGCCGACACGGCCCCTAGGTGACCTGCCGGAAAGAGATGATTAGCTCCCTAGAGGGACCAACTAAGTGTCCTCTCCTCTCCTCTCCTTCTCTCTTCTACTTTTTGTACCTACCTTTCTTCTTCCCTCTCCATTCTCTCCCTCTTCCCCTTCCCTTGTATTATCTCATTCTCTCCTCCTGTCCCCTCTTCTCCCCTCTCTTCCCCTTTCTTCTCTTCCGTCTCTCTCTTGTCCTCCAGACATCACGGTAGCAGAGTTTTTCCGCAGTCTCCCAGACCAGGAGAGTGTGTTCTCCCGCCTGGCTCACGTTCTCTCTGAGCTCCTTCAGACGCGGCCCGATGGCGTCCAGGTCTTCTCCGTTGCCGACGGTAACCGGCGGGGTGAGCGTGAGGTGAACGTGTGGTTTTCCGCCCATGGCTCTCCATACTACAAGGCCGAGAGGCTGCATGGGCACGTGGCAGCGAACAGAGCCAAGGTGAGACAGGACATACCAGACCGGACACCGTCACAGGGACCACACGTTTGTCGTACAAAATGCTAGTTCATATTAACACACAATCAGAGCTATATTGAGGCATCTCTTTTTCTCATCTGCCCACACAGACACACACACACAAACACTTACATTCTCAACATCTGGCTGTCAACAGTTTGCACAATTATACTCTTCTACACATACTTTAAGAAGCATAGCGACAGACTACTTAAGGCGGAGCATGTTACACGCGCACGCAAGCATACAAGCACATATTGTTCAACCAAAACCTGTTCCATGCACACTTAAACATACACAAAACCAAAGACACAGCCACACACTTTTCTAAGATGTGCTTAAATGCTTAATGCCCATTTAAGGCGTGCAATGGCAGCTGGTGGCTTTTGCTTGTGTGTACACTTGCCTGTGAGAGAGAGCAAAAAGGAGAGAATGAAATGAAGAGAGATAGGAGAGAAGGTCTGAGACGCTTAGTATAAAGTATTCACTAAATCTGAAAGCTCTTTCGTACGTTACGTGGTACCACCTAGAGGCAGCTGTTTACACCTGAGCTGCATGTTCCAGTGACAATCTGACTGTCAGCTATTATAGTCCAGATGGAACGTCTCTGGAGTAGCTTTCACAAGACAGAGAGGTATTCACTACCATTCACAGTAATTAATAGATGTACCAGCCATGACCTGAAGAAAGAAGGGGGAAACTGACCAATCAGAACTCTTGAAATGACCAGTGTGTTGTCTCCAAATCTCTTTGTCTCCATGCCCAGGTGGAAGCCACACTAGGCGTGTCCATTGCCCAGGTCGGTGTGGACGAGTGTCCCTACACGGACTGCAGCCAATCAGGTGGCTGCAGTAGTGCCGTCTCTTTTAGCCACACCCCCAGCGCCCTCAACGAGGGCAACACCACGCTGGTGTCAGTGGTGGCCTCTTCAGAGGTCCGCTGTGGCTGCCAGGCCCGCGACAGCCTGCACCTCGCCTGCTCCTCCTACCCCTCCAACCCCTGCCTCAATGGGGGCACGTGTGTGGACAGCGACCTCGGCTACAGGTACAGGTCAAACAGAGTGGGTGTAGAGTTAACGGTGGTCTTCATCAGTAAGACTTCCCTGTTAGATCAAATTAGTTAGATCACTGTCCAAAGGTGCCGTCTGTATATTTGTAAATCAGTTGTATGACTGGCAAAAAAACATAATACATTTTACTGTTAACCTGGTTCATAACTCATCTGTGAATTCATCCTATTGAGATTAGTATATAGCATTGTGACCTGCAGAAATGCATTTGAGAAAAACAAATAGGTTACACTTTCATTCAAAGTGAAATCATAACAGTCTTGCTGTCGTCATTCTAAGTATCTAAAGCAACAGTCGTTGATGTGTGTGTGTGCGTGCGTGCGTGCGTGCGTGCGTGCGTGCGTGCGTGCGTGCGTGCGTGCGTGTGTGTGTGTGTTTCCCACGGGGCAGATGTAAGTGCCCTCCCATGTATGACGGGCCCGAGTGCCAGCAGACCAAGCACACTTTCCAGGGTCAGGGCTACGCCTGGTTCCCTCCCATCAGGCCTTGCTTCCAAAGCCACATTTCCGTGGAGTTCCTGGCCGAGTCAACTAATGGACTTCTCTTCTACAACGGTCCCATGGGCCCCGCCTACTCTGGGGAGCAGGAGGACTTCATCGCACTGGGTAAGAAGCATAGCAGGTGGACAGACAATGATGGACAGCGGAGATGACAGAGAGAAAAACTCAGGAAGAAGTCTCTGGGCTGGGCTGGGCTGGGCTGGGCTGGGCTGGGCTGGGCTGGGCTGGGCTGGGCTATGCTACTGTTCTCAAGACTGTACTGGGCAAGACATGGGTCAACGGGACTCACAGGGGTCATTCTGGATTTGCAGCAGCACTCCAGTGTGAGAAGGTCATTCTATATGGAGTCTCTGCGTATGAAGGCATTGAAATTGTATTGATTCCATTTGAGTTGGGACAAAGTTAAAGCAGAGGGTTCTCCTGTTGGGTGAGTGATCATTGCTGTGAAGTGTGTGGCCTCTTATTAGTAGATCATTGTGGTTAGACGTATTCCTTTCAGGCTAAAGTCTGCTGTCCTATACACTCTTTTAAGCCTTCATGTCACCTCCCTGCGGGCCTAATGTGGCATTATAAGATTACCCCCTGCTTGGCCTTTGAAAAACACCTTACATAATGGCTTTGGTACTGTCCTGTCTCGCATTAAGTTATGTAATTATCGAGCTCGGCCCCATGTACTCCCGTGCTGGGGACAGAGGGATCGAAGGTGGCCGGAGCATTGATTGCTTCCAAGCAATTTTTGCAGGCGCTAGTCAATAATGTGGCATTGAAGTTGATTGGGTCACACGCAAACCGCTGGACGGATTTAGTCATACACACAATCGCACAGACGCTATTAATGAAATAGAATGGCTTACAGAGCAAAATGGCTCGATTGACTTTTGTTTGTCCGAGTTAGAACCGCTAGGACAAATGTTCTCTTGGACTTTTTGTTCATTACATTGTTTATGTATAGATCATAATTATTGAAATCAAGAAGGGCCCCCTGCTCTAGTGAGAACATAGTTCATGGTAATATATATATATATATATATATATATATAATTTTTTTTATTTTCTTTTTGAGGAATCAAGACAACCATATGACAAACATTTGGACATAATTATAGTAACAACACTAATAATAGTCTGCAGTTTATATTCAGTGCTGCCTTCAATTTTGAAAGGTTGCTGCATTTCCAAATACATATATTTTGTAACACAAAACATTACTCATGTTGTCGTTTCTTATTTGTTCTTTTCCTCTGGGCCATGCAGAACTACGGAGCGGCGTTCCGGCCCTCAGCATCAACCATGGATCAGGAACACTGACCCTTCAACTCCCTTCCAAGTCCTCAGTTACTGACCGCCGCTGGCATCATTTGGATATCATTAGCGACGGCAAGGTATGAGAGACTAATTCATATTATTAATGCATGGTGAGCCAATTTGTTGGCTTAAATACCTTCCCAATAATCATCAGTGAAAGTTGCTATAATTTTATAATAAGAATATGATCTTAGAGTTGATCACCTGTTTTGCCAGGCTCTTTTAAGTCATTATCAAGGCTATTTTATTGATGTATATTAAATGGGGCGATGATTGTTGTGTGGGTGCAGGCAGTGCAGCTGATCCTGGACCAGTGTGCGGGAACGGTGGTGAACGAGGTGGAGGGGCTAGGGGTGGACGTAGCCGACACAGACCAGTCCGGCTGCAAGGCCTCAGGGGAGACCCCCGGGAATCACAGGTACGACCCCCCGACCCCACCAGGAAGGGCTAGGACAGGTTTCAGCAGCTTTGTGCTGTGTACTGTGTCTGGACAGAGGAGGGGTTGGGTTGTGCAGGGAAGTGCTTTAGCATCAATGGGTTCTTGTAAATTTACTTTCAAGTTGTCCTCCTTCACTGGCAGGTTTCTGAACGTGTACCAGCCTCTCCAGCTGGGTGGGGTGAAGGAGACCTCCCCTCAGCGACGATACCGGGGCTACACTGGCTGCATCCGCAACCTGGTGGTGGACAGCCAGGTACTGCAGCCTGACTGAGCCACTGACTGTCTGTCTGTCTGTCTGGCTGGCTGGCTTTGTGGCTGCCTCTGTGTGTCTATGACTCTCTCTAACCCTCTGGTGGTGAACAGCCAGGTACTGCAGCTTCCCCCAACACAGACTGACTGAGCCACTGACTGTCTATCTGTCTATCTATCTGGCTTTGTGGCTGCCTCTGTGTCCATGAGTCTCTATTCCTCTAGTGGTTGTAAACTGATAATGAAGATGTATTTTAGGGATGTAAATATGTTGGTGTGCGTCTGTGGGTGTTAGCAACTTGTTACTCCACCTCTTCAATTGTCAACGCTCTTCCACCTTTCTCTCACTTCAAGTTTTTCTCAGTCAAACTCTCTCTCTCTCTCCCCTTCATCTCTCTGCCCCTTCCTGTTTCATCGTCCCTCTTTACATAGCCACAATCACACCTTTTCCTTTGCCTTTCACACACCCGTCCCTAATCACACTAACTCTGCTCCGCCTTCCCCCCACCTCCTCCCCAAATTCACCAATCCTCATTTACACTCCACTCACCCCCCTTTATTCTCATCATTATTTTCTCACACGTTCTGGGCCTATTTCTTCTCTCTTTTCTAGAAAACGTCTGTTTTCCTCCTCCTGCCCTTTTCCTTTTCTATGAGATCGTTTCTATCCACCCACTGGTTTCTTCTTCTCTTTCCCCTCTGTGTTGAGCGTGGTGGAGTGACAGAGGTGTGGATGGAGTGACACTGCCGTTAGCAGCTCTGTTAGAGCAGAGTGGAGGTAGATAGACCGTCAGCTGGATTCATAATCCCCAGAAAACACAGTCACTTAAGAAAAACATGTGTGTTTGTGTGTGTTGGCATGTGTTTGTATGCTAGCAAGTAAACATGTATATATTATTCTATCTGGTACATTTTATAAGAAGTGTGTGTTCAGCTTGGCAGTAACTAAGAGAACCGAGGGAAGAGAGTTGGACAGACGGTGGTTTGGAGCCTCACTCATGAACTAATACCAGAATAACAGTTTAAAAGTAAAAAATCTGAAATAAATTAAAAGAACATTCCAGGCCTCAACTCTTCCAGGAGGTAGATTGTGTCACCACCTTCTCAATGCTGGGAAGTACATAGAAATAAAGAACAGAAAATAAATAAACTTTAAAATGCTGTTCATTTTCACTCAGATCGCTAACCAAGTAGAATGTTATTCGACAGGAGGCATGCAGTAAATAATCAGAATGCAGGAATTGGAACTTTGATTTCATGGTTTCCATTTTGGTTACAGTAGTTGTTGAAGAGTTGTGATCCTGAAGTCAGATGGATCCTCTCAACACATTTTGTATGGAAAGACAAATATAGTTTTTTTCTTTACTACACTATTTAACCTTCATCCATTAAGCAACAGGATGTTCTGCTGACTAATGACTAAGGAAAAACATTTCAGATACTGATACAGATACTGGCATAATTGTCCTGCAAATGTACAGGGCCCTCATAGATTCATATTAAAGGCATAACAAAGCCTTGACCACTTCAAGCAAAGTAGATTGGTTCAACTGGTAATTTAAAACATTTTATAGAAAGGAGATAGTGCAGTTGAACTTCCATGAATGCACAGAAGACAGGAAGAACATCATTATGTGTTTTGTTCGACCCACACGCTAACCATCTTCCTCATCCAGGTGTATGACCTGGCCAGCCCAGGGGAGAGTGTGTATAGCTCCCCAGGATGCAGCCTCACTGATGGAGTGTGTGTGACAGCAGCGGGCCCCTCCTGTGGCATCCACGGGACCTGTCTGGGGGAGTGGGGCTCCTTCAGCTGTGACTGCCACCCAGGATACAGCGGCCATAAGTGTGACAAAGGTGAGCGGGAGGGAAGGTTGAAGGGACTTCTGTGCTCTGTGTGTGTGACGCGAGAGACAGAGTTCAATCTTATGCGTCTTGTAGGTGTGTGTGTGTGTGTGTGTGTGTGTGTGTGTGTGTGTGTGTGTGTGTGTGTGTGTTGGGATGTGCACACACCAGCTTTTGCCCTCCAGTAGGTCAGAGTGTGTGTCTATGTACTGAGCAGCCTGCTCTCTGCCCAGCTCTGCCTGAGTGGTCTCTGGAGCAGGACAGTGTGCTGAGGTACCAGCTGAGGGGCGGGGGCAGCCCACGACGGACCCACGCCCAGCTCCTCCTTCGTACCCGCTCCATCACCAGCACCCTGCTCTCCATGGCGTCCCGCGACACCAACAAGTTCATTATACTAGAGGTCAGTCAACTGTGAGCTTGCTGGCCTTTGCACCTTGACTGTGGTGTAGGGGTTACAGGGAAGTGTGTGTGTTGTTGTGAGGGAGGGTATTTTGAGAGGGGATTGACTCATTGAGTGGAATGTGCCCTAAAGCTATGAACATAAGGCTTGATTGATCATGGCCTTCTTCTTCCTGTCTGTCTCCCTCCATGTCTTTGTCTCTTATCTCTCTCTCAGATCGTAGAGGGCCACCTCTCGGTGCGGGCCAACCTAAGTGATGGTACCAACTCTCTGCGTCTGCCCGGCCAGCGGATTGACAGCGGCCAGTGGGTGCTAGTCAGCCTGCATCGCCAAGACAACCTCTTCACGCTTAGGCTGGAGCAAGGCGGCGGCTCACGGGAGGTCAGGGAGTGGCTGGGGAGCAGGAAGGAGATGGTGGTGCACCCATCCAGTGTGATGCTGGGAAATGGGCCCAACCCAGGCCCAAAAACAGACTTCCAGGGTGAGAGCAGTACAACATCTTATTGGTCTTGTTCTGATCTGGTCTAGTCTAGTTGAAGCTACTCTTTAGTCTACAAAATGAATACTCTTCCCTTCTCTATCTTCGTGTCTCCTGGTTTTTACTGACACCTATTGACCAGTTAGACCTGAGGAAGATAACCAAGCAAAACAAACACTTCTATTGAAGTTTTATCTTTGTACCTCTGCCCCAAAAAACATGTATAGGGGTCAATCTGTGCTAAACATAATCTGGAAATGCTTAAGAGCCCCAAAATATATGAGTTTATGGGCTGTATATACAAAATAAAGTTGCTAATATCATGAAAAACCAGGCTCGATTGACAAATACATTACAAAACAAGACTGTGGCAAGTGAAGTGAACAACTTTTGAATTATCATTAACAAAGACTAAAGAAGTTTTTGAATCAAAAGGATCTCCTTTCCCATCGGTTTTCCTCACTTTCTCTCAGTCGTTCACCTCTAAACTTCTCTCCGGTTGTCTTTCAAACTTCCTTACCGACCCCCTCTCTCTTCCTCGTCTGTCCCGGGCAGGATGTCTGAAGGACGTGCGTCTGAACGGCCACCCCGTCCCTCTGGATGGCCAGAGCACTGAGTTCACCACGGTCCTGGAGCGTCGCGCCGTCAGCCCCGGCTGCCCCTCTGACTCCTGCAGTGCCAAGCCCTGCCTCGGGCTGCTCTTCTGTGTCGATCTGTGGAGGAAGCACCAGTGCAGGTTGGTGTTGGGGCACCAAGATTGACACACTCACATATGTCTATGCATTTTTATATAATAATAGAAAAGTACATACTTAAAGACTTACATACATCAGACACACACATATAATCGAATCTAAACGTCAATGGGCCTAACTATTGCACAGACCACCAACAACATCCCACTGATCCATACAGAGCCACCATAAACACCCATCCATCCACCCAATCAGTGCTGACCTCCGCCCTTCCATCCATACACCCAGGTGTCCGGGCGGTCAGGTGACGGTAACTGACGAGGTGTCGGGCCAGCAGCACTGTGTGCCCTCGCCCTGCGGCCCCTCGTCCTGTCGTAACGGCGGAGGGTGCCAGGCACTGTCACCCGACAGCTACCGATGCCGCTGTCTGGAGGGCTTCCGGGGCCAGCGCTGTGAGGTGGGCCAGCAGAAAGCCCACCGCCTGGCTGCCCTCAGCCCCAGCTCCATTCTGGCCATCAGCATGTGTCTGCTTGTCTTCTTTGGTGAGTGGATCTACTAGACATGGAAATAAGCTGCTCATATGGCTATAGATAAAAGCCATCTATATAGCTATAGATAAAAGCTATAGGTAAAAACAAAGCAGTAGGGATAATGTTTGTTTAGTTACTATGGCAGTTTGTAATTGTAACATTAGCTTTTGTTCGGAACTAATCAATAGCTATGGTTGAACTAGTGAGCTGTTAAGAGTTGGATAGGACTAAAGATCAGTGGTGGACATCAGGAATGTAGCAATGCTTTTTGAGGAGTACAAACATGAGGTTAGGTGAGAGGGAGTAACAGAGTGAGACTGCCTGGGAGACGGTGGAGTGTGAATAAGAAAGACAAGTGAACGCTTGATTGAAGAAAAAATTGTTTCAGTCTGAGAAACACAATCCCTCACAAGCATACACACACATTTAGATAACTTTAATTTGAAACTATCTTTCTAACTTGCTGTTTCAGACAGTTTTTGTCTAAATAAGAGTTTTTGTCTAAATAATGGTGTGTGTGTGTGTGTGTGTGTGTGTGTGTGTGTGTGTGTGTGTGTGTGTGTGTGTGTGTTAAAGCTGTGCTAGTTGCGGTGACTGTATGGAACCAAAAAGGGAGCCGCAGTAAGTTCCGGAAGAGAGGGGTGTACCACATCCCTGCTGAGCACCAGAGCTGGGAGGACATCCGGGAGAACATCCTCAACTACAACGAGGAAGGAGGGGGAGAGCAGGACCAGGTAGACACAGACAGTCAGACAGACACACACAACACATGAGGGGATGCAAAAAAAACTGGAACTGGCAATGGGTTATATTCTTTTAACCATTGAGGGGCAGTGTTGCCTCATTTATTTTCAAATGAATAATCGATAGGGTACATACATTATTTGATAACACATGTTTGGCATTTGCTCATTGCTTTATCAAATTTAGCTGAGTAGCTTTACATCAAGACAGACATAGTCACAAAAACTCAGTAAGTAACATCAGTAAGCTCACCAAACGTCTTTCCCCATCCAGAATGCCTACGACATCACGGAGTTAAAGCGCCCGCTCTGCTCCAGTCTATCCCAGTCCTCCTCCTGCACCACTGCCCCCCTCATCAAGTCTTCCCTAGGCTCCCAGGAAGAGGTTCACCCTGCTGGCTCCAGCTGCAGCTCGGGGGCCCCCTACCTCAGCATCCCCAACCACCATCATCACCACCACCATCACCACCAGGCTAGCAATGCTACCTATACCAACGATGCAAATTACTCTACTGATGCCAACTATGCTAACACTGGTACCTTCATCAACGAGGAATGTGAGACCATCAACGCTGGCTACGCCAACACCAGCTCCACCACACCCGTCGGCCACATGGACTTCAAGAGTTACGTGGCGCGCATCATGTGGGAGGCGGACAACGACAGCCAGGCTCTGCCAGAAGACACTTACCACGTGTGGTGTGTGGAGGGAGCCGGCTCCTCAGTGGGTAGCCTTAGCTCTCTGGGATCCACCATGTCCTACTGCCATGGGGAATATGAGGAGGATGAAGACTTTGGCTACGACAGGCTGGCATGCTGGGGGGCCAAGTTTCAGGCCCTGAGCGAGATGTACGATCGGCCACAGCTGGGGCTGACTTACCAGGAGGCTGTTGGTCACAGCCGCAAAAGAAACCCTGAAAGTCAAGAAAGTCAAGACATCCTGCCTCAGCCGCATTAGAAACCCTGCACACAACCTCCGTAAACCTCTCCACACACACTGAACCCAGAGCTGACGCAAAGGATGGACACTACAGACAATTAGAAGAAGGCCTTTTATGACTGATGAGTGAAGTAGGTTGAAAGTAAAATACAGCACACTAACAATGTTCAGAAAGTGTTTGAGGACCAAGCTTTACATCATCTGAAAGGCAAAAAGAGATTCGAGCGAGATTATTAAATTGCTCTTATTACACTATATGGACACTTAAATGTACTCTATTTATTTGGGTTTTGTCAGCCAGTTGCACAATTGGCTCAAATTCATGTTTTTACAAGCTCTGTCTAAATACATTTTGTCATGTAATGTTAAACTTAGTTTAACCAGCCATTATTTTTTATATTATATAATGTTTTTTACATTTTATTGGACCAAGTCAAGGTGAGAATAGTTGTGTGGATACTACAACTGTTTTTATCTTTAAACACTGAGTTCCTGTGAGCAAGCCATGTTAGTTTTTGAGTTTACAGCCTGTATTGCTTGGCAAGATACAAGTAAGGAATTTTACAGGGCGAGAAGGATTTGACAGAGATCTTTATCAAAATTCAAAATTTTGTCTGTCGATGTAATACGGTAAAAGTAAACTGTGAGTTCCCTGTCTTAAGCAGTAGTTTTTGTCTGAGCCAACATTCCTCTGAATAACTGTAATATGTCAACTTTTTATTTTACTAATTTTAGAGCTGCACTAGTGGATGATTCAAAATCCCAATCCAGGGACTTGGAATCCATTTGCCAAAAAACATAAAAAATCTTAAAATGCAGAAAAGACAGCCTAAAGCCTTGTCAACATGCCAGGTAGAAAACTTTCTCTTGTATTGCATATGTATGTATGTATGTATATTACATGGTGGTAAAATTTCAGGAGAAATACTATTTTTATACTCCAATATAGATATGAATCTAGGAAGGTTACCAACCTCTCATTGTGCACAGTGTTTGTGTGTCTTTCAAGTATGGGGTGGGGGGTATTGTTTTGATGTAACCTCGGTGGATTTGTTTAAATGCGTTTGGACCTTGTGTATGACTGGCTTAAAAGACCTGAATATACAACATTCTGATGAGGCTTTTGTGAACAGGTCTGATGATTGTATTCTTTTTAAGGAGACAGGAAATTGTACCCTCAAGTGTTAAAGGGATGTAAGGGTTGATTTTATAAACAGGCGAAGAAAACAATCTGAATAATTCCATCGCTGACAATTGCCAAAAATGGCTTGATCAAAATAGTTGCCCTATTCATTTCTTCACACATTGTAGCACCATAGCATAAGAAGTGTGACAGAGAAAGCCAAGGTTATACAAAGCAAACAATTTATGTCTGTTAATATACATTAAAACAAAAAAATGGGGGAAAAGGACCATCTGCACTTGAGGCCAATATAACACATGACCAAAAAGTGTCCCCTCAAAGATTTGAACTCAAGCTATGCATCCCAAATTAGACGGGTGCCATATGTGTTATGTTTTGCTTCAAGTAATTTTTGCATTGTTTGTTTTAGTGGCTCAAGAACTGTAATTCTAATATTTATTATAAGTTTAAAAAATGTGTTGAATTGATTAATGGGCCAATCAATTATGCTTTGTACATCAACAATTAGGCAATATATCATCTCATTGAACTCAATTGTCAATGATCTGAACCTTATTCCTGCTATTATTTATAGTTATGTACACAACCGACGTTTTATAGCAAATTAATGTCAGATATTGGTTTTGTATATGAATTTTAATAAAATTGCTTTCCTTGAGGCTTTTTTTTTGTTGCTTTCTTGCTCTAAGAATTGCGTCATTTCTTTTTACTGAGAAAAAATTTGTTATAGTAACAACCTAATGTTTGTCCATTGTCCAGTCACTGATACTCATTTCCCTTTGCCGGCGATATTTTTGACAATAATGCTCACCAATTGATCGCGTATCATAGGCTTTAATGTAGGATTCATTATCTTTAAAACTCCTCACCATCTTGTTACTTTATACCCAAGGCGCTAGCAGTTTTAGCTCACACAAATACAGTAGGCCTAGGCAAATTTTTGCTGATTAAATCCACCTATCCACATAAATACATGGGATATTACTGCCACTGGTGCTCTTGAACATCGCTGACAGACATTTTTTAAATTCTTGTCTGTAGTGTGTCAGAAAAACTACAGAAGCGTATTGCCACCCCAGAAAAATTAAAAAGATCAGTATCACGTTATAACGTGATAAGTTTATTGTTATAACAATGTGTTTTTCACGTTATAACATAATTTCACGTTTTAACGTGATAATTCATTGTTATAACATAAACGTTTCACGTTATAACGTAAAAGGTTTATAACAAGATGTTTTTCACGTTATAACATGATATTTTCACGTTATAACATAACTTATTGTTATAATTTAAAACGTTTCACATTATAACTTGATAACTTATATTGTGATAATTTTAAACGTTTCACGTCAAAACGTGATAACCTCTCAGCCTGAGACATTCTGCTGCTTTTGAGCAGTACAAACAATAATTTATAAGCAATAAATGATATAGCCTAATATTAATATTGTGATAAGTATGTGTACACTAAGAAACATTTAAAAATACATGGGGCTGAACAGACGGAAGAATGAATTCGCCCCTCTAATATAAGCTGTCATATTTCTCATTGATCAGCTGGAGGGACATGTAAGGCTGAGGCTGACCATGGTCACAAGCTACACCATCAATGAGCCATATTCCTCAATCCGTTCTCGCACACATTGCATTTACATTACAGTCAATTGGCAGATGGCTTTTATCCAAAGTGACTTACAATAAAATTACAGGGGCAGGAGTATAACTTATGGGTTAAGTGCCTTGCTCAAGGCCCCATATGGTGTTCCCACCGCTTCCTCATTCAAACATGAGTTTCACGTTAGACCTAGTAGAATAGCCTATCAGTTATCACGAAATAACGTGAAACGTATCAATATTTATCACCTTGTAAAGTGAAACGTTGTATGTTCAAACAATACGTTATCATGTTAAAACGTGAAAATATCATGTTATAACATGAAAAACATCTTGTTATAACAATAAACTTTTCACAATATAAAGTGGAACGTTTTATGTTATAACAATAACTTATCACGATAAAACGTGAAATTATAAGTTATAACGTGAAAAACATACTGTTATAACAATAAACTCATCACGTTATAATGTGAGACAGATTTTTTCTTCTTCTGGGGTGGCAGCAATACGCTGAAATTATATTATTATGTGATTGCGTCATGCAATCACTGTTACCGGAAAGTCATATTATTATTATGTGATTGCGTCATGCAATCACATACTGTTACCGGAAAGTCATATTATTATTATGTGATGCATCGTCAGATGCAACACATATTGTTAGCGGAAAGTCATATTATTTTTATCATTATTATTATTAGGCCTATTTTTGGCGCCTTATCAATGCCCGTAGTTGTGACCCAATAGATTCCTTTCCAGTGCCCACATGTCTTGGGTATTGCAGTCCGTTGCGCTTACATACAGCTAAGTTATCGGTTCACGTGTTATATTTTTTAATTATTATTTTTAATTGGTTTTTGGCCCCATTGAAATGAATGGCGAGAGAGATTTCACGGGCATATACCACCATCTAGCGTTGATGTTATGTAGTTGCAAGTTGTTATGTTACGCTATACTGACTGTCTTGGCTTGCAGCATTGGCTTGCAGCAATGAATGACTCCTTCTGGTTATTATGTGATTGCCTCGTAAGACGCAATCCTTAAGTTTTATAATTATTATTATCATAATAATAATATTAGCCCATTTTCCGTCACCTGCATTTCGCTTCCATTGCAACGCCAAAATGTCAGTTCGAATGCCAGGGACTTAGTGTTAACTTTGACAAGCATTTTTCATTTTGTTTTCGTCTTCCCTTACTGAAAATTGTAGTTGCGTTTAAGTCAAATTTTGGTCATTTCATTTTTTTTCGTTATAGTTAAGATTTAGTCAGTGTTAGTAAGTTTTTGTTTTAGTCAAATCTTCGTTAATGTTTTAGTCCTGACTCCTGGGGAATTCACATAAATGGCTCTGGCTTATATGCACACTTCTACACATAATTAAGCAACCACTAAATGCTAAACGTAGGCTAAACGCGGCGCCCGGCCTACGCAACAAAAAGGCAGTGGCTGATGTTAACCGTAACGAGTTTATGCAATGCAGTCTAGCTAAACTGAATGATGAAGTTAGCAGCACCGCTCTGAGGTGAGTGTCACTGCTTCCAAAGCGAGAGCAGGCACTATGACACGTAACATTAAGTTTTCCTATTGCTACTGAATAAATCATATAATACAGTATGTATTTACCGTTACCTTGGCATACAGGGTTTAAGCTAGATTTGGAGCTCTCACAAGGTTACGCGTTAGCTTGTTCAAATTATACTGTAATGGCCTGGCATTTGCTACAAATTGCGCGGACCTACACAGACTCGGAGCAGGAAAAAATCAACATCAAATAAGAAAGATGCAAGAAGGCAAGGGGAATTTGTATTAAGTGAATCGTTAAAAAGTAAAACAATCAATGCCTTGAGACGGCAACTTATAGGTTGTCCGCTAGAACAGAGCCAGCTATTTTGTCTCGTCTTAATTCGCAGAAACGCCTGGCTCTTTTTGTGGCGCTGGCGATGGCCAGAGAAACCAGTGGCAAGCCAGCCTCAATACTACCCCTTGCTGGTGGCAAGCCACTGGCTTCTTGGCAATTGCCAGAGAAACCAGCGACAAACCAGCCTCAATACTGCCACCGCTGGTGGCAAGCCACTGGCTTTTGGCAGAGACACCAGCGACAAACCAGCCTCAATACTGCCCCTGCTGGTGGCAAGCCACTGGCTTTTGGCAATTGCCAGACAAACCATCGACAAACCAGCCTCAATACTGCCCCCTGCTGGTGGCAAGCCACTGGCTTCTTGGCAATTGCCAGAGAAACCAGCGACAAACCAGCCTCAGTACTGCCCCTGCTGGTGGCAAGCCACTGGCTTTTGGCAATTGCCAGAGACACCAGTGACAAACCAGCCTCAATACTGCCCCCGCTGGTGGCAAGACACTGGCTTTT
>JAPMUY010001503.1:0-18582 GCA_026901105.3 Galaxias olidus
TCCCGGAGAGGGTTATAGACAATAACACTGTACAATATTATAAAAAATACACAGGATATGCACACGTACGCTCTCACACACCAAAAATAACTAAAGAAACTGTTGAAACTGTGTGCTGACTACAGTAAGTGTGAAAATAGTGGTAAGTAAAAAAAAAACACTGCCTTCCTTCTTATCACAGAGTGAAAGATATATGCAACCTTTAACTACTACTTTGCCTTATACAGTTTTAATGTGAGAGTGACAGTGGAGTAGATTTGGTTCTGGTCTATGGTGTCTGGGTTGAGGCTCTGAACTACGTTTACAAATTTTGTATTAGACAGTTCATCTGTATGCTCATCATTGTCTTCAATGACCGCTATCTCTCTACATCTCCTCTCTCACCCTGTTAGGACTGCACACACCGACAAACACATACACACCTACTGCACAGACAGGAACACAGAAGTAACTTTTGACGCTCACCAATAAAGAAACCTTTCATGTAAAAGCAACTTTACTTTATCCATCTCTTTAAAAAGCCAGCACAGGAAAGCATTGGACTGCACATCTAATTTTACGATGGCAAAAGTGGTATAGTAGGTTTTATTGGATTAAACATAAATAGAAAAATTAAAGACACAGAAACGTATGTATTATTATTATTATTATTATTATTATTATTATTATTATTATTAAGCAGATGTATTATTATTAATAATAATAAACAAATAACCATTTTGCCTTTGTCATGACTGGCTTGTAGGCAGTGACAAAGATGGAGACTAGTCTGAGTTCTGAGTTCACCAATTCGATTTATTAAACAACAAACTAAAGATGGCAATGTGTGTGCTCTAAATGGAGACAAGGATAACCACAAATTCTGGCCAGGCGAGCTAGGGAGAGAGAGACAGATGCTGTGTTCGAAATCGCCTACTATGCATACTAAACATTCTACATTTGACCGAAAATGAGTATGCAGTTTGTCAACGGTACCCAGTATGTGAAATTTGAGTATGGAAAAAGTTCCTGGATGACATACTCAAATTGGGGAAATGTTGAGTACCGGAGAGAGGTTACTAGACGATGCTTCACGCCCCAAAATGCAATCCGGCAACTTCCTCCTCGCTTTGACAGCATTACAAAAATGCCAGGGTTTTGGTCATATGTTCCAGTTGAGTATAGTAACAATACAATCGAATCTATGTAAAAAAAAAAGTAGTATTCTAGATTTCAGTTTAAGTAGTCAGTATATAGTATGTACTCGTTGAGTATGTAATAGATAGTATTTAAGTAGGCAATTCCGAACACAGCCAGAGCCTCCAGCAGGGCCCAGCTAAATAGCCAATTCTTCAATCAGCTCCAGGTGTTCCCTCTTACGAGCTCGTCCCCTCCTGCACCTGACCTGCAACAGAAACCCTGGAACACAGCCTGTACAAGGGAGACCTCGTAGCACCTTCTACAGTTTTCAGGTGAGAGTTACAGTGGAGTAGATTTGGTTTGGGTCCATGGTGTTCAGGTTGAGGCTCTGATAGATGGAGGCTAATTCTGGACTAAAGTTTTCATAGTCAACAGTCTGAGGATAACAAAACAAATATGTTTAATGGCAGAGGTATTGATAGTCTACATTCTATCTAGGCCATGATAAAAAGAAAGGCCTCTGCTCTCTTACCTGCACAGTGTTACCTTTGAATGACTCTGTGGAATGAAAAACAAAGTCTATCACTTATGATACGTGTGTGTGTGTGTTTGTCACAGTTATGACCTAGGCAGTGAAAGAAAGGCCAGCCTACAGCATAGAACCTTTGAAGAAGTCCATAAAAAGAATAGCTCAGAGTTCTATGGTTTCCATGGTAGTTTGATTGTGTACAGGTGCGCATTTGTTTATGTGTGTGTGCACATGGGTCTAGGTGTGTGTGTGGGTACTTGTTAACGTGTGTGTGTGTGTGTGTGTGTGTGCTCACATTCAGGAGTGTAACATTTACCTGGTTGTTGTCTCGTTATCTTTATATAAAACAGCACCAGGGCTAATCCTAAAATAGTAACCATGATGACACACAGACCTGTGTACACCATATAACCTGACCAAAGACAGGAAACATAGTTTATATTATTTTAACATAGATAGATCTATGAGCATGGCCAAAGAGGATGAAAGGAGAGAGTTAGCCAAGTCAGAACTACTCTGTCACCCTACTCATGGTTGAAGTGAGAAAAGGTTGATCTCTGGTTGCTGAGCCTTTGGTGGAAGAGTCTGAGCGTAAAGTTGATGTCCTTGTGAATGGCATGGTTGTGGAAACTATTGTGGAAACTGTAGGTTCAGGGTTGACAACTGACGGTCCAGCAGAGATCTGTGCTGTGAGCAAAGAAAATGAAGTGTTAGCATATGTATTAAAGCAATGGTTGTTCTTCACCAAATCGTAAGAATCAAACAACAGGCAAGATGACATGAAATACATATTTGAAAGTGGAAACGTACCATCGTTAACCTGAATATTCACTTCCTGGTATGAATCTTTGATAAACATGTCCACTCCACACCAGTACTGTCCTGAGTCTGTCTTCTTCAGGTCCATTATGGTCACATAGAACACTCCATCCCTTCTATCTTCAATCTGATATCTACCTTTCTGATGAATGTTGAGTGTGGTTTCAATGAGGATGTCTTCACCAGAGCATGTCCCCTTACAGAAGTACTTCTTGTATCCAGCACCCCACGGAAAGGGGCATTCAACGATGACATTCTGCCCCACAGTCCCTTGGCTGACTGGAGTGCTTTGTAATGTCACAACACAAAGAGCTGTTAAAAAAATACACTGGACCGTAAAAAAAGAGAACATAAACACATCAATATTCTCAAAGCAAAGTTGACAAAAAATGATAACCATATGGATAGACTGACAGAAAAACTGACAGAGACCAACACCACTTACCACACAAGTAGCAGCATGACATAAAATACTGGGTCTTCATTCTGAACAGTTAGAAACAAACATTGCATTCTAATTCTCAGTTTGACAACCTACCAACAGTGTTCACCATTTGACACTATCGGCTAATGTTTGCAAGTTCTATAAAATTATCTCTTCCGCATGTGGAACGGTTGCAAAACACTGTAACCAAAGTTTAACCAAAACTTAAGCCAAGCAGTCGTGGTTTTTCTTTAGGATCCTCCTCCTGTTTTATTTTCATTTTCTTCTTAATCAATCTTTATTAACTTTCGTGATCAATACATAACTAAGCGTACAAACTATATGTACAGTACCTGAGCAAAAATAGTTTGAAAAAATGTCTTTCTTTCTTTCTTGCTGTCTTGCTTTCTTTCTTTCATTCTTTCTTTCTTTCTTTCTCTCTTTCTCTCTCCTCTCTCATTCTCTCTCTTTCTCTCTCGCTCTTTCCATATACTATATGTGCTCTCTCTCTCTTTCTCTCATTCTCTCTACCTGGCCCCTTACACTTACACTTTAGCCAAAGCTTCCCCATGCCAAGGTCTCTCTCCCTCTTGCTAAGTCCCTCTTGTGATGACATGGGTGTCACAACCCCATTCAAACAGACGCTTATATTAAAAGATGTCAATGTTACAGCGACAGTACACAAACGTTTCTGTTGCTGTTTGTCATAAACTGTAGTTTTCAAGTGTATCTGGGATCTAGTTTTTGCTTGACCTCTGCTCTTGCTGTATCCCATTGAAAGTTGAAGAGGTGATGGCTATTTGACCTGTGACCTGTTCTCACCTTATTAGCTTGTGTCTGAAGCTCTCTCTCTCATGATGCCAGAGGTAATGGTGAAGAGATCAAGGCAACTACAATGGAATTGATTATATCTTCACAACAAAGATTATCATGATTGCGTAGACTTGCTAAATATGTTGCTGAGAATGCTATACATCATCTACTGTAAAAGTAAATAACTTTATTTAGAAAAACAAGTGCTATGCTTGGTATTCAATACTTGATTTTACAGCAGGACACATACGTTAAAACAAATGGAAAACAGAAATTGATTATCCGGTCAATTCTGTGGCTTTTTCAACTACTAAAAGAATAAATGGGGTTATTTTTTGTTACAGGCACACCAGGATCTTCATCCAACTCATACAGAATCCATAACATTATCAGAGGAGCTACAATTAGCATCAGCATCAGAGATAATATCATTTTGGGCAGTAAATGCAGTAGAATGGTTGAAAGTATGTTGATCCATATTTATCTATGCTTCTTCCAATGCAACCTCTTCATACACAGCCTGGAGAACGATTATGACAGTTTAGATACAAGAATAAGGGAATATTTACATACAGTTATTAATAATGGATTGTTATTGATAACCTGAACAGAAATGTTGACTCTCGAGTGTGACTTTATAAATTCTCCAAAGCTTATTATTTTATTGAAATAGCAGAAGCTGCCACTCCACTAAAATCTAAGAACATATATGACACTCACCTCCGTTAGAGAAGATTCAGCATGTACTATGTTGGATGAAGCATTTTCTGGAAGAAAAATTGCGCACTTCACTACTGATGCTAGTATTTGTTTGTAGGTGTGTGTGTGTGTGTGTGTGTTGCCTACCTGGGGGTCTTTTGTCTTCTTGTAGTAGGGTGTGTCATCCCAACAGTGACCAACACTAGGAGCCCAAGACCAGCATACCCTATAGGAACAAAAATAACTGTTTTACAAGTAAATAATGTTATTTTCTTTGTTCTCGATGCTATGATCTCAGTCTAATAACACTGATAAATGTACAAATTGAACGAAATGAAGCAGTGACATTTCTAAGACAAAATGATAATGATAAAGAAAGAAAAGTAGGATTACCTCAGTGACATACACAGCTGTAATGTTGGAAAGTACACTCCTGAGCACTCAATACCAACATTTTGCTTGACGTATTTGACACTTTTGATGTAACAAGATGGCTGATGACTGTAGGAGTGGATAAATAACTTACCAGAGCGGCTCTGTCCTCTGGTGTCAGAAGGGGGAGAGACTGGAGAGGTCCACATATAAAACATACAACGAATTAGAAAATGGAACATAAGAGAGACAGAAATTAAAACATTCCCGCCATTTTTGGATGTTTGTCATATTAAGATTGTCTATTAAAGACAGGGAAACAACTTGCATCATTTTATTTTACAATAGACTGATACATGATACTAACATAGCGGAGGAAAGGGTTAGATTAAACAGGACTGTGTCACCCTACTTGTAGCTGACGAGAGGAAAGTGTGGTCACTGGTTGTTAAAGCCTTTGTGGAAGAGTCTGAGCATGGAGTTAAGGTCTTTGGTGTGGATAGTGCAGACATTTTAGGTTCAGGGGTGACAACAGAAGGTTGAGCAGAGGTTGGTGCTGTGAGCAAGTAAAAGATAAAACGAGATATTTGAAATGGCTTCTGTTGTTTTTAGCTAAATCTTAAGGCATCAAACAATAGGCAAGATGACATGAAATACATATTTGAAAGTGGAAACATACCATCTTTAACCTGAATATTCACTTCCTGGTATATGTCTTTGATAAGCCTGTCCACTCCACACCAGTACTGTCCTGAGTCTGTCTTCTTCAGGTCCATTATGGTCACATAGAACACTCCATCCCTTCTATCTTCAATCTGATATCTACCTTTCTGATGAATGTTGAGTGTGGTTTCAATGAGGATGTCTTCACCAGAGCATGTCCCCTTACAGAAGTACTTCTTGTATCCAGCACCCCACAGAAAAGAGCATTCAACGATGACATTCTGCCCCACAGTCCCTTGGCTGACTGGAGTGCTTTGTAATGTCGCAATACAAAGAGCTGTTAAAAAAATACACTGGGCTGTAAAAAAAGAGAACATAAACACATCAATATTCTCAAAGCAAAGTTGACAAAAAATGATAACCATATGGATAGACTGACAGAAAAACTGACAGGAAGACCAACACCACTTACCACACAAGTAGCAGCATGACATAAAATACTGGGTCTTCATTCTGAACAGTTAGAAACAAACATTGCATTCTAATTCTCAGTTTGACAACCTACCAACAGTGTTCACCATTTGACACTATCGGCTAATGTTTGCAAGTTCTATAAAATTATCTCTTCCGCATGTGGAACGGTTGCAAAACACTGTAACCAAAGTTTAACCAAAACTTAAGCCAAGCAGTCGTGGCATTTCTTTAGGATCCTCCTCCTGTTTTATTTTCATTTTCTTTTTAATCTTTATTAACTTTCGTGATCAATACATAACTAAGCGTACAAACTATATGTACAGTACCTGAGCCAATTTTTTTTGAAAAAATCTTTTTCTTTCTTAATTTCTTTCTTGCTGTCTTGCTTTCTTTCTTTCTCTCTTTCTCTCTTTCTCTCTCTGTGTAAATATATGTACTCTCTCTTTCTCTCTCGCTCTTTCCATATACTATATACTGTATGTGCTCTCTCTCTCTCTTTCTCTCATTCTCTCTACCTGGCACCTACCTTACACCTTAGCCAAAGCTTCCCCATGCCAAGGTCTCTCTCCCTCTTGCTAAGTCCCTCTTGTGATGACATGGGTGTGACAACCCCATTCAAACAGACGCTTATATTAAAAGATGTCAATGTTACAGCGACAGTACACAAACGTTTCTGTTGCTGTTTGTCATAAACCGTAGTTTTCAAGTGTATCTGGGATCTAGTTTTTTGCTTGACCTCTGCTCTTGCTGTATCCCATTGAAAGTTGAAGAGGTGATGGCTATTTGACCTGTGGCCTGTTCTCACCTTATTAGCTTGTGTCTGAAGCTCTCTCTCATGATGCCAGAGGTAATGGTGAAGAGATCAAGGCAACTACAATGGAATTGGTGATATCTTCACAACAAAGATGATCATGATTGCGTAGACTTGCTAAATATGTTGCTGAGAATGCTATACATCATCTACTGTAAAAGTAAATAACTTTATTTAGAAAAACAAGTGCTATGCTTGGTATTCAATACTTGATTTTACAGCTGGACACATACGTTAAAACAAATGGGAAACATAAATTGATTATCCGGTCAATTCTGTGGCTTTTCAACTACTAAAAGAATAAATGGGGTTATTTTTAGTTACAGGCACACCAGGATCTTCATCCAACTCATACAGAATCCATAACATTATCAGAGGAGCTACAATTAGCATCAGCATCAGAGATAATATCATTTTGGGCAGTAAATGCAGTAGAATGGTTGAAAGTATGTTGATCAATATTAATCGATGCTTCTTCCTATGCAACCTCTTCATACACAGCCTGGAGAACGATTATGACAGTTTAGATACAAGAATAAGGGAATATTTACATACAGTTATTAATAATGGATTGTTATTGATAACCTGAACAGAAATGTTGACTCTCGAGTGTGACTTTATAAATTCTCCAAAGCTTATTATTTTATTGAAAGAGCAGAAGCTGCCACTCCACTAAAATCTAAGAACATATATGACACTCACCTCCGTTGGAGAAGATTCAGCATGTACTATGTTGGATGAAACATTTTCTGGAAGAAAAATTGCGCACTTCACTACTGATGCTGGTATTTGTTTGTAGGTGTGTGTGTGTGTGTGTGTGTGTGTGTTGTCTACCTGGGGGTCTTTTGGTCTTCTTCTTACAGAGTAGTAGGGTCAATGTCATCCCAACAGTGACCAACACTAGGAGCCCAAGACCAGCATACAGAGCATAGCCTATAGGAACAAAAATAACTGTTTTACTAGTAAATAATGTTATTTTCTTTGTTCTCGATGCTATGATCTCAGTCTAATAACACTGATAAATGTACAAATTGAACGAAATGAAGCAGTGACATTTCTAGGACAAAATGATAATGATAAAGAAAGAAAAGTAGGATTACCTCAGTAACATACACAGCTGTAATGTTGGAAAGTACACTCCTGAGCACTCAATACCAACATTTTGCTTGACGTATTTGACACTTTTGATGTAACAAGATGGCTGATGACTGTAGCAGTGGATAAATAACTTACCAGAGCGGCTCTGTCCTCTGGTGTCAGAAGGGGGAGAGACTGGAGAGGTCCACATATAAAACATACAACGAATGAGAAAATGGAATATAAGAGACAGAAATTAAAACATTCCCGCCATTTTTGGATGTTTGTCATATTAAGATTGTCTATTAAAGACAGGGAGACAACTTGCATCATTTTATTTTACCATAGACTGATACATGATACTAACATGGCGGAGGAAAGGGTTAGATTAAACAGGACTGTGTCACCCTACTTGTAGCTGACGAGAGGAAAGTGTGGTCACTGGTTGTTAAAGCCTTTGTGGAAGAGTCTGAGCATGGAGTTAAGGTCTTTGGTGTGGATAGTGCAGACATTTTAGGTTCAGGGGTGACAACAGAAGGTTGAGCAGAGGTCGGTGCTGTGAGCAAGTAAAAGATAAAACGAGATATTTGACATGGCTTCTGTTGTTTTTAGCTAAATCTTAAGGCATCAAACAATAGGCAAGATGACATGAAATACATATTTGAAAGTGGAAACGTACCATCTTTAACCTGAATATTCACCTCCTGGTATGAATCTTTGATAAGCCTTTCCACTCCACACCAGTACTTTCCAGAGTCTGTCTTCTTCAGGTCCATTATGGTCACATAGAACACTCCATCCCTTCCATCTTCAATCTTATATCTACCTTTCTGATGAATGTTGAGTGTGGTTTCAATGAGGATGTCTTCACCAGAGCATGTCCCCTTACAGAAGTACTTCTTGTTTTCAGCGGCCCACGGAAAAGGGCATCCTACTGTTATATTTCCCCCCACAATCTCTGAATGGAGAGGATCGCTTTGTACAGGTACTGCACAGAGAGCTGTTGGGACAGTATTAAAAAAATCTTCAGCAACATGCTCACACACACCAATCAGTCACAAACCCATTTGCCATCTAAAGCAGACGCAACTATGCCAAACTAAATTGTTAAATACAGTATTATAAGACGTGTGACTTTGTCTAACTGAACTGATCCTAAACTGGTCATTATTTTTGTGTATGATTTAAAAAAGGTACAATCATACGGGCACTTAGGCAGATAAACAGTCAGACAGCACTTACCACAAAAGTAGTAGCAAGACACAGAATGCTGGGTCTTCATTCTTAATTGTTAAATATGAGCCTTGTAGTCTAATTATCTGTTTTTACTGTTTTTACAGTATGTATTGTATGCTCCTTTTACAAATTTGTACAAGTTTGCAATATGTATCTCTTCCGTATCTGCTAGGGTACAAAACAGTCTTACCAAAACTTAGACAAAATTTAAACTGAGTTCTCTCTCGTCATCCTGCGGTCTTTCTACAGCTTCTTCTTTTTTCCATTTTTTTTCTTTATTTCGGGTTGTGGCGCGTGGGGTGGGACTTGTCTATTTGCCATAATCTCTCTTAACTTTCATGATCTACAATGGGGGAAATAAGTATTGAACACATCAATATTTTGTCCAGTAAATGTATTTTCAATGAGCCTATTCAAGTGAAATTTGCGCCAGACGTTGGTATTAACTCAAACAATCCAGAAAAAAAATCTGAAGATTAAAGTCCATATGTAAATAAAGTTATGTGTTATAAAGTGGAACGAAACAGGAAAAAAGTATTGAACACACTAAGAAAAAGCAGTACACCACAGCAAGGAAAGGCAAGGAACCAACTGAAAACCATAACTAATTAGGAGGCAACTCTGCCTCCAATCTGTGCTAATTAATGTCAGATGGGTTAGAATATATTGATGGGCTATAAAGGTTTTTTTGTTACCAAGGTGCCACACAACAAACATCTAATGATGGGTAAAAGCAAAGAGCTGTCTCAAGACCTTCGCAACCAGATTGTTGCAAAACATGAAAATGGAATTGGCTACAGGCGTATTTCACAATTTCTGAATGTAATCACACACACACACACACACACACACACACACACACTGCCATCTTAATTTTCAAAGAGAGTAGAAAGAAGAATGCAACCCTTAATTGGGTTGTCTCTGAATAACTATTTTGATTTTTACAATTTCTTGGTGAGAGTGAACGGTGGAGTGTTTTTTGTTCTGTTCCATGGTGTCTGTGTTGAGTCTCTGAACCCCATTAACTGTAATCCTTTTGAATTAGACACATTGTACAGGCATCTTGTTGGGGACAGCCAGCTCCCTGGACAGAGGTGACATGCCTTGAAGTCCCTGTTCCAGAGCCGGGGTTCCAGCACCCTGTAAAGCTCCGGAAGACCTGGAGATCAGGCACAAGAGCCAATTATTCTTTCAGGGCAAATCATGAGCCCAAAGCAAGAGGACAAGCAACACTGTGTTAGGACAACAAGGTCCTCAGCATAAAAGCATGGCAGCTTTCCAGAACTTTGAACTGACATGGAGCGCAACCGTCTCTTTTTCATGTTCCTCCACAACTAGAGTGTGAGCACTGGACCTCAACGTACTCCAGGACCTTCTAGCAAATGAGTTTTATTTTTGTTACTTTTTGATTTTGTTTGGGGACTGAAATTAAAGGCTTCAACTTGTCCTATTCCTGTCTCTGCTCTGTCTGTGTCTTGACTTGTAGTCGAACACTTCCAACAGTAACTCCATATTCTAGTCGTATCCTCTCTCCCACACACACACACACACACACACACACACACACACACACACACACACACACACACACACACACATATACACCAAATATATACAACAGACAATGACAGACGTAACTGTTTAAGCTCAACAAGTGAGAAAACAGTGAGAACATTTAATCTGAAGCATTTTCAGATGGCTAAAGTAGTATGTGTGCTCGAAGTTGAGCTACGTGATGTTTAGCAAATCGATATGCTTTCAGAGGGAACATTTACAATGCTGCCTCTAAATGGATAACTATTTTGTCTTTCGATGACTTTATTAAATGTGACCAAGAGCAATGAATGCAGTTTATAAAAAAATAACAGTTACAGATTTACAAAACAAGACATCACTTACAATGAAAAGGAGCCATGTACTTGAGTTAAATCTAAACCTGCACAAGGCCAAGCTATGCCCGTTAACAAACAAAAACAAAAAACTTACCTCAGTTTATCAACTTTACAGTAAAATACAAAAAATATGTGACAAAACCTGTGGCATTACGCAGGTTCCAACCCAAAACGAAAAATGTTTTTTGGACTGATTTCTAATTTCTGATTTTCTGTATTAATTTCCATATAGCCTAACACATTATTAAGGCGTGATGGAGTTGGTTTGGGCTTGATTCGCTCATAATATTGGTATATTTAGATGGAGTGATCATTTGTCTTTTAGACGGACTGATCATAAACAAAGGTTATATACATATTATAATACAGCAGGACTCCTGAACGTTTTTTTGTGATCCTAGTTGTTACACTATTTAAGGTGCAGAACACAAACACTGTCCCATCATTAAAAGCCATTAAATTGTCACATAGAAGTTAGTTGTGAGACAACTGCCAGCAGACCTATCACGCTGTGTAAATATAAATATAGATAATTAAGAGGGTGCACCAATTTTGGGGTAAAAAGTCCTCAAAGAAAAAAAGCCCTATAGAAACAAGTCTGTATAAAATGTGCATGTCTGAGCCCAATTAATACTAAATACTAATGAATTAACAAAACATTTTGTGGTCTTAGTGAATATGGAACTGTTAGTGTGTCAGCATTTGGGAAATACACCATTGAGAGAGAAAAAAGCTCTCAGAAGAGAAGCTTGCAAGAATCTGCATCATGATTATCATCATCTGTTAAATTACCTAACAAATGTATTATTAATCAATTGAACTTTATTACAATCATGGGCTCCAACAAAATTCTCTCCCACATTCGCAACCTCAAAGCAACGCAAGTGGACAATAAACATCTCAGATCTTTGAAGTGAATTGCAAATGGCTGACAATTGAATTAATTCAAATATTTTTGTTGTTTAGACATATATTTAAGAATCAATTTTAGAGTATGCAATGGTGCTAGAACTTGCTAAAGATCAGTATACAACTAAGTAATAGGTTCTTCCCCTTTATCTCTCCCTTCAGATCTACTTTAAAGAATCGCACATTTGCACATTTGCACATGCAAACATACAGATACAACAAACACTGATGCTAATGTTTATAACCCGCTGTTCCGGTCCAGTGTTTTGGTGTCGAGGCCTCGATGGAGGGAGTCGTGCTGGGCAGTGACAGACACACTGGACGTTGGGTCGACGTACGTCCCCACAAGCTCAGGGCCGACTGCACGCTCAGTGGAGGTTCTCTCCTGCTCTTTGTCCCGTTCATCATGACAATCAGCCGCATCCTGTGATTTAACAAGAATTATTGATATGATCCGTAAGCAAAACCTGTCGTTGATCATTGATACAGGGGTATCTGGTGTAACTGTTTCTCCTTTGAGTACGACCATGACTCACTTGTCCTGTGCTGCCTGTGTCTCCATCAGCTCTAACGGGGCCTAGGGATAGATACCATTTGAATTAGTTACGCATGTGTTACTGTGTCTGTGAGCAATCCTGAATGTGTGGGTTTGTGCGTTAGGACATTACCCTGGTTGCTCCTCCAGCGCCCGTAGAATATGAGCGGGATAAGCGCACACACCAGGAGAGCCAGGCTCACGGATACAATGATGACCACTGTGGTGCCTATAGAACAGGTGACATGCAGCAGTACTGCACACATCAACCTATAAAAAAGCATTACATCCATTGTGTTGATTGTTGTCCTTCTGAAAGTCTTTAGCTAGCTAGATGCCGAAATGACAAGCTCTGTAACGCTCTCTCACTCGCTTTGCGTTTTTGATTAACAATATCATATTATTTATGCGAGTTTGGAATGATAGATGAATAGATCATGCCGCATTTTTTATGATTTGTATATGTTTTATTTTTCTTATATATAAAGAAAATATTTGTCGCTTTTCAGAAAACATCCGGGACTAAAGTCCCGGACGCCCAGGCCTAACGACGTCCCTGAGAGCAACGATAAACAAATTAAAACACCTTCCCTTAGCTGCAGCCAGGGGGAGGCTGCAGACCTGGAGCCAAGACACTCTCAGTCCCCTAGACATTCTCAGTCCCGTTAGACACTCTCAGTCCCCTGCCAGTTTATACGTATCGTCCAGTTGGTGGCGGTAATTCACATAAAACTGGCTTGCGAAATAAAGAACAAAAAAGAAGACGAAGAGTCTACACACAAGTTAGAGGTATGCTAATTCCTATAAAATGTATTTACTAATATTATTGTTAAGCAGTCCCGTAATGTTATATGGGTTATTTAAAGAAACTCGCTAAGGGTTTATATCAATTTATTGCGATATATCTCGTGATTTCAACGTTTTTAAGTTGCACCATGCATTATCTACAACGCGGTACTAGCCGAGTTCAGTACGTTAGCAACTATAATTAGTGGGCATGAAAGTTTATTTTAGCTGAAGTCATCGATATTGTTAACTCAATATGTTCAATTATACTTTGTTTATTTGCGGTGCGATCTATCTGAAATATTTCTCTGGTAGTCTGCTGTAGTCCATCATTTGTTATGACATAAGGGTCTCAATAAAGGTAAGATCCATTGACAACCTGCCATTATTTACAAATTACCATTTTTTTTTCCTTTAGTGAACAAGAGGAATTTGCAAAAAAATTAAACAAATCTTTGCAAGTTTTAATAAACAGTTCATGTCACAGGAAATGTGTCCATCCTGGATGCTGAGAACACATTTGTTAGAGGACCAGTAATTGACATAAGGGTCTCAATAAAGGAAATAATGATCAAACATTGACAACCTGCCATTATTTACAAATTACCATTTTTTTTTCCTTTAGTGAACAAGAGGAATTTGATCAAAAAAATTAAACAAATCTTGAAGAAGAGAGGCGAGGGCCAGAAAAAATAAATAAATAAATAAATAAAATAAAAAAATTTGTGTAGCGTGTGGATCTTCTTCTTCGACTTCTTTTTTGTTCTTTATTTCGCAAACCAGTTTAAGGTGAATTACCGCCACCAACTGGACGATACGTATATGGCAGGGGACTGAGAGTGTCTAAGGGGACTGAGAGTGTCTAGGCTCCAGGTCTGCAGCCTCCCCCTTCTCGCCGCAGTAGCAGCGAGTCAGTGAGATGAGTGGTGACTTGACTTGATTTTCACGGGTCGGGTAAAGAAGTTTACACAAACTACGGAGAAATATGACATTTTAATAGGATTTTTTAGATTGTTTTGTTATTATGAATGGCCTACAAATAGGGTGGCAACTGGGGTGACAAGGCCATTTTCTTGCCACCCCGTAGAACCGCCAGTGGCAGTGTCAACAAAGTGACAATTCGTTGACAAAGAACGTCCCGACTAATCTTGTCTTTAAGATAGTTGGATAGCGTCTCAGCATCTAGATCTGGCGAGAATTTGGTTGCAAACACACTTACCAACTTCGTTCGCACCACTTTTATATTACCTTGTACCCCAGTGCCGACAATGGGTTTAGGCCTCCTCTGAACAGGGTTGTCTGCTCGCAGTTGAGACTTGGCAGACTGACCCTCGGAGTATTTTCTCCTACGTCGGCCCTTTTTCAAAACATCACAAAATTTTGTCGATCTTGGGACAGCCGCAGACCCTCCAGGGTTTTCACCTGCACTCCCATCGAAGGTCCCAACTTCTTCCCCAACACATTCTCCCAAAGCCAGCCCCGTGCGGGGAGCAGTAGCCGAGGCAACAGTGATGGGATCGCTGCCAACAAGAGAGCCAGGGAAGCCCGCAGCCGCCACCGATAGCAAGCCGTAATCCCCAACAGAGGCTTCGAGGGTTGTAATACCGCAAGCGACTCCAGCGTCGCCTGGTTTACCCAGGCTAAGCCTAGTGACACGTCTCTGCACCAAACACCGCTCAACACCGGCAACTCTGCTATCCATGTTCGCAGTCGTACTACGCAGAAACTCACTGACTTCAGAATGAAGCTTCACATCGTGCCTAATTGCACAAATCTCACTGTACAATTGCTCCATTTTGCCCAGCAGGTTAGAAACGTCTATGTTGTTAAATGTCACATGTGGCAACTCATCAAGATAGTGAGAGACAAAACGAGGAATGTTATCTCCACACTCATTTAAGACCTTTAGACAACTTTTGATGTTATTGACATCCTTCTGGTTGCCCTTCTAGGCCACACACCGTTGCTTAGTATCAGGGCACACTTCAAACAAGACCTTTTTAGAGGACTCAATCCACTCACGAGTCAAAGGTACTTGAGGCTAATAAAACTAGTTCGTCTTGACTCATCGTTTTTATTTTAACTGCAAGGAAGTTTAGAAATTCATCCTCTACGATAACCAAGCCATCCACAGTTTTATAAATAGTTGGTTTTGTTCGAGGGCGGCTGAAACAATGAGCAGCCGACCCACTGCACGCACCTTCCGCCATTTTTAAAGATTTGATGAACTGTCTCTTTACATAGAAGGTGATCCCGGTCACCACTTCTTCCAAAGGCTTCCATCTGGCCAAAGGCCACCTGAACAGTTTCTTTCCCGTTACAGTGGACCTCACAAACAAGCTCTCTTCTTCTTTGGAATTCCCTTCCCCGTGCGATTCGGAACTGACACCATTAACATTTTTAAATCCCGTCTCAAAACTCACTTGTTTTCCTTGGCTTATCCCTTGTTTGTTCCCTTTTTACTTACTGCCTTGTACAGTGTCATTTGATGTGTAGAAAGGGGCCTATACATTAAATGTATTATTTTTATTATTCTCACTGACTTCCCCATATTTATAATATATGATTCAAAATTATAATGTTGGATGCCTCAAAAACCTTTCATAGCCTCCAGCCCTCTTATTGAATCTTAACCATTCACAGCGTACACTTTTTATTTATTTATAGTTCTTTACTTTGTTATTTTGCTCAAACAGTGTAGTTTTTTGTGTATTTTATGCACCAACTACACCAGGTCACTTTCCTTGTATTTGCAATTATACTTAAATAATAAGGATTCAAATTCTGATTCTGATTCTGATCTGGGTTTAGTCATGTTGTGGTAATTGTAAGATGACAGTTTGCACTGTATTGAACATGTCCAAAACAATGCGTTACTCATTAGCTAAAAGCTTTGAACTACAGTCATAGCATTTTTGTCATAGGAACGCTGCTTCTATAGTACAATCTATTTCACACACCTTTTGCTTTGGTTTGCAGACAATAGTTTTGAAGTGAAGCCAAGAGTCTGCTATAACCTCAATGTTGTGGGGTTTGCCTTTGTTGATGTTGAAAAGACACCCGTATACCTAAAACAAAACAAATACTCCAGAGTCACCTGAACAATCAACAGGAATCATTCACAACAGTGGATACGATCAGTCAATTTAGTCCATGTATGCAACCTACAGGAGATGGAAGACTAGCACAAATAATGTTAGAGACTTCCCTCCTATATACAACAATGTTGCCAAGCATATTGAGCATGCTTTCATAATAAGAACAATGATAAAAAATGAATGACTAAATCATGAGTGGATGCCTTGCAGAACTGGAATACAGAAGTATGTTACCTTAAGAGAGTGGGGAAAGAAGTGTGTGAGAATGTCCCGTGCTATCGTAATCTCTTCTGAGCCCAGGACAAACATTGTGCGAGTAGTTAGGAACAGGCTTGTGGAGAAAATAGACACCAGGAAGTAAACGTAGGGGAGGACTTTTGATACTTCCTGTATTGTGCAATGTGTAATAAGGGTAGAGGAGGTTCACAGTGTCCATTAGGATGACTTGTTTGCTGTTGTTGCCTAGTCTCCCAAACACAATGATCATATTGTCTCTCTTCCCTGTGCCAACAACAAAGGCAGAGTATATGTGAAGGTTCTGTTCAGCATAGCAAGCAGATTCCCTCATCTTAGCGTTGGAAATTAGAAGCCTGGAGCAGATCAGCTCACAGTCAGGGAATACCTAGGTCAGCTTTACTTCATAATAATAATAATAATTCAGGATGGAGCCCACATGGCAAGTAACCCTCAATACATTGGACACACAGCTGTGGCAAAAAATACGTACATTTTTTTAATTTAAGGAAATTAACCTTTAATTAAGAGAGAGAGGCAGCATCAATACTGTCAACTTACATGGATGTCACCAACATGTTTCAGTTTAGCCTGTGCTCTCTTTCTGTAAGTACACAGTACATGTGTATTATTTGGGTATACCTATCAAATATGCATCTGACTTCAACCGTAAAGCAAAGTAGGCGAGACTACGGAGGAGCATCAGTGATACTCAGTGCCTGTCAGGTTTTCAGAGAGGGAGGGTCAAGACGAGGCGAAAAAAAAAGAGTTGAGTGATGCCTTGCTGAAAAGGGTAAAGGCCAAGAGGACATAACAAATGAATGAGACAAACGCTGTTCAATCTATAGCTACCTGCTACTACCAAATCACTGTGTCTGAGGGCTGTCGACCAATTCCATTATATAAATACAACATTTCTGCCTTTTTAATGTAAAAATAAATAAATAGTCAGTCCATCCTGAACGTACTTGACTAGAAATATGCCGATAATAAGGAATACCACAGGTTTGTTGGAGGGACTTGGGCACTCTTCAAGGAGAATCTCCTTGAACACAGCGTTAAACTGGGAAAGCAAATGAAGATTCTGTACAGGGTTGCACTTGAAAAACACGTGCGCACACAAACACGCACACACACACACACACACACACAACATGGTAGTCAAAACAACTAGGTCAAACACACGCACTCACACCATTGGAAGAGACAGCGGCAAAAGTAGAATGTAGAAGCTCCTCGTTATCTCTGTCAGAGCTGTTATCTATACGGTAAATAAAAGAGTTGAATCAGGGCCTCCTTTTATCTTTACCAGTGAGTGAAGTTCCAGGCCTGACAGCACAAAGCTCCCCCTCTTCTTCTGACATGTTCAGCGGTTTGTCTCTTCTGACATAGACACTCACGCTAACACACACACTCACAGGCGGTACAGACTTTGGTGGTCAGCCTTCTGTAGCAACTTCTCTGTAGGTTTTTGTGAGGTAAAGCTTATGTGAAACTAAAAGTCATTTGAAAATGTAACCTCACTGGAAACAGACAATTAAAGGTTGGACTGCGTGTTTTTGTTTTTTTCAATAATGTATAATTACAAACATGAAACAAAATGTTGAACAAGCGAAAGGACAGACTTTTAAAGTGGTTTATTGAGTTTAACAAAATCACATTCTTATATACAATGATTATTTGAGATTTAAACCAAACCACACTGAACCAGGCTTTGATTGGGCTTCATCACAACTTGACTTAGAGTTGTGAGTGGGCACATGACATAACCCTTTGTTTTGCTTTGTGGCTGAGCATCTTTTTACCGGTATAGAGTATTTTAGTTGCTCTCCAGCACAGTGACTTGTTGCACCACCAGGGTCCAGAGTAGAGAAAGTCATGGGAACAGATAGATGATCCTTGGAGAGACAGCGGTCCACAGGAGTATATCTGAAATTTTCTGTGTCCCCAACATTAGTATAGACATTTTCATCAAAGCGTGTACTAACTTTGACTTGGCTAGCTATGGAGGCAGGGTATTGTGGCATGAACTGACAGTACTGTAGACTGTAGTGGTGATTTTAGGGATTTTGCCTCTCTGTATGTCCTCATC
>JAPMUY010001504.1:0-45000 GCA_026901105.3 Galaxias olidus
ACACCTCAAGTGCCTACCTCCCACCCCAGCCGACCTAGCCTAATCCCAAAGTGTTATGATTTCTTCAAAAAACAATATTAATACTGTGGAAATGTGCCTCCTCCGGCTCCCACTGTCTTGCTTTCTTTCTTTGCTCATTTCCTCCCCAAAGCCGCCTTGATATGGGGCTTGTTGTGCTGTTTTCACTGGAGTGTGAGACCACAGCGGATTATTATCTGGCCCCCTCACCAGCCACCCACTGCACGTACGTATACACACCCCCCCCCTAATCTCTGAGAAACATGGCCCAGGTACACTGCACGTATATATACCCCCTAATCTCTGAGAACACACGGACCAGGTACATGCACGTATATATAACCCCTCTACGAAACACGGACTAGGCACGCTGCACGTATATACAATCCCTCTAACCTCTGAGAAACACAGATCAGGTACGCTGCACGTATATACCCCCTCTAACCTAACTCTGAGAAACACGGACCAGGTTACCCCCTTTAACCTCTGAGAAACATGGACTAGGTACCAAGAACACTGTCAGGGATGGAGATTGAATGTCCGCCAGGCCTTGGCTCTGCTTTTTAAAAGCAGGCCAGAGAAAGATTAACCTCTGGCTTCACTCGTCTGGCATTTCACCTGGGCTTTTTTTTTAAATGCCAATGTAGTAAAAATGGGAACATTCCTCCGCGCTGCCGTGAAAGTGTGATCGTTAATTTGACGGGGGAAGGGAAAAGTTACCTTGCTCACGGGCGAGGAGGAGGAGGATTGTGAAGGAAAAGTTACCTTGCTCACGAAGGAGGAGGAGGAGGATTGTGCAGTAGAGGAGGTTCTTGCAGAGTGCTAGCACGGTCAACATATGTGTTCTCCTTTTCCCAGAACCTTCCCACCAAAGCACACATTCATTCACTGGGTGATCTGTTTGACTGTCAAACACTCTAAGACCAGTCCCCCAAACCATGACCACAGGCATGGCTTAATCTTCTACAGATGCAGATAAAGGGGGGGGGGGGGGGGGGGTAAGAAAGGCTCTACATGTGATTGTGAACGGCAGAAAACCCTCCAAAAAGATTGAACTCTGTGTAGTTTTGAGCATTGGTCACAGATTCATAATTGCTACATCTGTCATTTGACCCTCACGTGTGGTCATGGCACTCATTCATTTACACTTTCCTCTTTAAAGTCTGTTTCTATCGCAATTGTTTTTTCTGTTCCTACTTTCCTCTCGTCTATCCCTTCTTGCCATACACTTCACACTGTCTCTTTATCTCCATTTTCTCCCACTCTTTCTCAACCTCCTTTCACTCACTTCCCCTCTCCCTTCCCTGGACACTGCAGTGCAGCTGTGTGTGTGAAGCAAGCGAGAGAGAGAGAGAGAGAGAGAGAGAGAGAGAGAGAGAGAGAGAGAGAAAGAGAGAGAGAGAGAGCGAGGCAACAAGGGTAGAGAGATAGAAAGGGTGTGTGAGTGTGTGTGTGTGTGGGGGGGGGGGGGGGGGCAGATAGAGGGGCAGGGACTTGGCTGCTGATCAGTAGAGCAAGTTGAGGGCTTCAATATGTCCCATGGCATTTAAAGAGGGACTGAGGAGTCGGAGCAGCCAATTTGGTCAGCCACAGAGAGAGAGTGTTTACTGCGTTTAGAGATTGTTATTCTAACCACCCAAACTCAGCATCACCCCAGGCTCCATCCCCCCCACCCTCCACCCCGCCTTTCAGTCCTCTCTCCCAGCCCTGCTGCCCCCCGCCCTGTCAAATCCACCTACAGCCTGCACATTATTGCAAGAGACTTGAAAGTTAATGCCTATGAAAGGTTACGTTCTGGAGTTCCAGGGGGGAGAGTACTGGTACCATCAAGAGACAGACAGGTGGGGCATAGTTATTGCAGACATGGTCTTTTTCTTCCTAATTCGCCTCTCATTGGGTTGCTCAGCATAGTGTTGGAATTTGGGTGGGGGGGGGGGGGACAATGTGCGATGAATGTTTTTTTAAACAAATCATTATTTTCATTCTCCTACAGATGTAGGATATTGTGGTCAGTGTATCTGCTTAGACAAGAGCGTATTGTAGCAGATGTTTATAGAAGCAAAGGTCAACTTGGACAGTGTGCAGGTGCAGCTTCTCCATGTTAGCTTATCTTCTGCCTGTTGTGTTAACAGGACTGCCCTTTTTGTGTGCAGCCAGACTTGTCAAATTGTACATGGGTGGTAAGTTGTGTTTTATCTACAAGGTCAAACGACTCCCTCTAAGGCGTAGCCTGAGACATTCCACTATAACAAGGTGTAATGATCTCCCATGCATTCAAACTTTTTTGGCTCATCGGAACCGTGCCTTAGGTTGTAATCATTTGAATACAGAAAAGGGAGAGAAAAAAAATCCACCATAAATGACAACCAGGACAATAAAAGGAGAGTTTGTGATCACAACAGATACTTTGGTGCACGTCCAGTTCCAATCGGGACCTCAAGGTCCTGAATTAAATCGGTAGAACTGGGCTGGGCTGGGCAGGGCTGGGCTGGGCTGGGCTGGGCTGGCCGGGTGGGAACTGTTGTCATGTTCTGGGCTCCCTCCGGAGAGGTAGTGCAAAGAGCCGGCAAGTACAAATTGGTTAATCCTGTCCCATCCCAATCTGGAACGCTCAGGAGCCCATCAGGATTCAGGAGACTCATCAAATGATCCTAACCAGTATCCATCTCTTGTGCTGGGAATCGTCCACCTGGATAGACACAATGCTGCGGGAAATGTTGAACCCGAACAACGCGCAACGTGTTTTCCTGAGAGCGGGAAAGAGGCGGTCGAGTGATGGATAACTCATGTAGCGTCTCTCCTGTGACCAAAGAGCTGCCTGGCTCACTCTCCGTCGTTAAAACAAAGAGGGAGGTCCCCCAAACACAGCGCCTTGGACAAAGGTTAAGGCAATAGCCCGCAGCATTATTCATTTCACGGGATCCCTTTCACTTACTAGCTTTGATACTCTCTCTTTCTCCCTCTCTCTCTCTCTCTCTCTCTCTCTCTCTCTCTCTCGCTCTCTCTCTCTCTCTTCAGGTGGTGGTTAAGTGGGTGTGTGTGCGTGTGCGTGTCGCTTTAGGCTGTTTACCTCCGTCGGAGCTGTTTACTTGACCCCTGATGATTTAGACGCAGGAGCAAATCAAACCATATGAGGGCGGTTGAAGCAGTGAGTGACGCACCAGGCATCTACAAGGTGGGATACAGCGCTGAGCGCGATGACGGCACACAGCTGGACCTCCCCGCCTCCCCACTGGCAAGACACTCATATGAACCACTCATAATCCTGTCTTAAACCCAACACACATCACTTTATAAACATATTGTCCGTGCCTTTTTCCCCGCGAGGAGGTTGAATACTGTGAGCCTCGGAGCTAAAAGCAACAACTGTCAAATAAACCGGGGGTACAATATCAGAGCCTGAAACAAACCATGACTCATTAGAAAGGTCCCTCTTCCAGGAGTTATTATAGAAACGCTGATTCTTTGAAGGTGAACTCAAAACCACTTCCAATGAACTCATGATATACACACCGTCCAATAATAAACAGGCTCAAAGGGTAACATTTATAAGCCTACGTAGAAACAGGATGTCCGCCCGTCCTCAGAATCAATTTCGACATTATCCAAAATTGTGAGCGTGGTCATTAGTATAATCTTGTTTATGTTTTTACAGGGGGAGCATAGTTGGATCGCAACGGAGCCATTTACATAATTTTGCAATCGCATAAGCGCTTATGTAAGTCCTCCATTCATCTGGATTGAACTATAGCTCCCTGCATGGCCCCTGGACTCAGGGACTGCAGGACACGAACACACTTACTGTGTAGACACACACACACACACATACTCACACAGCCTGTTGAACCATATCTTGAATGCACTCCCTTAGTCTCCCTGTTTCTCACTGACCCACTGAGACGTGCAAGCCAACTGACACAAACGGAACAAATATAAACAGACACACACAGAGACACACAGACGTCCTCTTTTAACTCGGCTGCATCACTTTCCACAAACCCACTTTGGTTCCAAAACGTGAATTCAAAACTCTGATGAAATAAATTGCATTTATATTGGGAAACCATCAAGCCGTTGGGTAAAGGGGGACACACAGGGGTCTCCAGGTGGCTCCAGCATGGCGACAGAGGAACCAGAGATCCAACGGACGGATGGACTCTGATCGTGCCCGAATCTTCCTCTGCTTTCCCTTAGGGTCACTGCGGATGGGAAAGGGGTGAGAGGACCAGCGTGGCAAGGTTCAGTGCAGTCGCCATGTGGTAATGTCTGGAGCGAGAGGGGACATGTTTGAGGGGGCATTGCTTGGATCATGTTCTTACCCTGGATGATATCACTGCCTTCAAATAGGTGGATGGTACACACTGTGGAAGTTCTGCACATGGTTTTCCTGCACACTCACCCCACTTCCAACACACACACACACACACACACACACACACACACACACACACACACACACACACACACACACACACACACACACATACAATGACAGGTTTCCTTCAATAATGGGTTCTGGCTGAGGTAACTTGCCTAAAATAAACGATAGGGAGGGGAGGAAAAGAGGAGAAGCATGAACATATAGATGCATTTACTTTGCCCAAGGTAGGCTAGCCTTGCCACCATCAGGAACAAAGCACATCAAAAATGATCATCCAACCGTGGCTGGAAGCTAAATGTGGATGTGCGGTGGACACTGGCACGGTGAACACACTCTCTTTGGAGGGACACCAGGTACGAAAGCAGGACCAGAGAATGAAATAACAATGAAATACATAGAGAAAGAGACGTCATACGAAATGTTGCCAGATGCTGCCAGAGGCAAACACATGATAAGTCAACTCCCATGTATTTGAATAGCACAGTTCATACACATCTGCAGCTCAAAATGATTTACATAAGGCAAGCAAGTGAAAGGAAAATGTAAAAAAAAAAAAATGCTAAGAGGGCAAGCCCCGGTATTTGATGTGGAGAGACTGTTGAAATTAGTCTGGAAGAGCTACCGAAATATGGTTTTGAGGTTGGCTTGTCTGTTCCATGATTGAAGTGGTGACCTTTTTGCTGAAAGCTGTATTAAATCTGTCTGACATCATTGAGGCTTCCCCTGCCAGTTTGAACACAGTTTTATTTGGACCCTGTGATAGCCTCTTGCTCTTTCTCCACAGAATTCACTTTCCACATTTTCTTATGCCTCCCTCTAACTCTCTTTCAGGCCAAGTCAAGTCAAGTGCGCTTAATCGGCATGACAGGGGAATCCCTATGTTCAATTATTACAGTGCATTATCCAAATAATGCATAAATGGTCACGATTATTAACATATTAACATGCGTTCTTTGTGTGTATCCCAGTACATCAGATAATAACCAAAAGGAAAACGAATTAAAAACAACAAATAAAGCAATAGAAAGATAAACCGTAAATATTACAATTCAGTATCTAAATAATGCATGTAACACAGTAACATAATAAGATAATACAATTAAGAAAAATAAATCAAGCATAAACTCGATCTATATACAGAAACCAAGATGGCTGAAGTTTCAACACCTTAATCTACCTTTATCTCATGACAGTTGATAACAAATTGTGCAGCTTTCTCTCTCTCTGTCTGGCTTGCACTCTCTCTCAAGTGGTATCCAATACTGTTATGGTGTGATGGTGAGGGTGGAGCAGGCAAGACCAGTCCCAAACTGGTTTAAAATTAGAATCGCACCATAAGGAGATGACTTCATCCCCACGTAGGGGGAAATCCCCATGGATATGTTGGAGTGGAACACAATAGTGGTGCGACCACACTCTCTCCGTCAAGTGCAATATCATTTCTCAAAACATGAAGTGGACCTGAAAGAGAGTTCTGGAGCACAACTCCAGCATGTCACCAATCATCAACCTATGCTGAGTTGAAGCGTGAGCGCAGAGGACTAGATCCTATGCCATGCAAAATTGGATCAATACTTCAATATACAGTATATATCTATGTATATCTATATATAAAAAACGTTTGAGGCAAGGCCAGGAATGTCCTAAATTGGCATCCACACCGAAGCAATTTCTCCACATTAAACACAACTTGGACATGTTGTCCAGAACACCCGGTGTGATTTCATTTGCCTCCGAGATGCTGTTAGGTTTACGGATCGGAGGTAACATCGGTGGTCGGAGGTTCACTTTGAGTGAGCTCTCCTGCTCAGACCTCAACGAGAGGTTGTTTACGGGACCACACCGGAACCAGGTGGCCTTGCAGAACATCGCCGGCCTGGCTGACGTCACACGGCCTGGATGTTTGGACGCCGAAAGAAGGTCCTTGAGATGTGCTGATGTCATGATTCTCCACACGAGGCAAATATTTACCACCTGACAGCCGGGCCTTTGGCTGGGTGACAACAAATCTGGACCACCAGCCCAAAAAATGATGATTCTTTCTAATGTTCTCTTTCTAACAGTGATAATCAGTGATGGCTCGCCAGCAGAGGGCGATAGGGCACAGCCCTCCCTGGCTCTCCTAGGACAGCAGAAATGCACATAGCAACAGTGGCAGCACAAATTTAGCCAATCAACATCCTCGAATCTGCTGCCAGAAGGGCTGTACATTTACAGCCCCATGCAGAGTCCGCCTGTGCTAGAAAAAGTTGGTTTGTGATCTGCCACAGGATCCAAAGAGAAGAAGACCATGATGACCGAAGAGATGCAAGACACAGAATAGGCCACTGCTAACTCAATTTTATCTCTTCGTCAAAACCCTTTGTAAAGGAGAACTTTGGTGGACAAAATAAGAGTGAAAAAGCTTGGACCAGATCAACAAAATATTAAATTAGAACAACATGTTAACCAGAACAGTAAAGAGAAGTACACAATGTGTAACTACTCACACAGGTACAAGAAGAAGGCTTGGCTAGCTGGATACAGTCATGCAAATGCCGTTTAATGCTTCCCTGCCTGCTTTTTCGAAAAACTGGGACGGATTCAAGGTCAGGAGTGAGGGACATGAAACATTTTCTGAAAAAATTAAGAAACATGATTGTAAGAGGGCACACATGGAGAATATGGGCAAGCTAGCCATGCTCGGCACTCGGCAGAGGATTGGGGTGAAGAAAAAATGGAGTAGGTCGATAAGAGTTGTAACTGGAGCTCCGCTCCTTTTTTTGTAATAATGTTATATAATCCCGCCTCTCGCCCTGTGTCTGCTGGGATAGGCTCCAGCTTGTTTTGTTTTGTTGAATGTGTAGACGCTAATTAACCATGATCTAGAATGTTTGCTAACAAAAGCAAAATGGTTCAAGTGTACGGTCTGAACAGAGTTGTGAGTGTGTTATTTTTACGTGTAGGAACTGGAGTGTCGAATATCATGTCTTATCCTTGACCATCTTTATGTTTAAATCTTTGTCAGGTATTTGTTATATGTTTATGTATATTTACTGTGTACTTTTTAAAATGTGTTTTTGATATGCTAGCTAATCAGTTGTACTTTTGCATTGAGGGAATGGGTTGTGATGTGTTGTTATTAGCGTTAGTAGGTAACGTTTTGTCTGTAAAGCTTTACGATCACATTGTTTAATTTGACACTACCCTTATATTGATAAATGCGGCGAAGACAGAGCTGGAGTGTCAAATACCGTGTCTTGTCCTTGACCATCTGTATGTTTAAATCTTTGCACGACGATTATGCAATAAACGGCATGCACCTGACGTTTTGTGTGAGAATCATTAATGGAAGCTGACACACTTCTCTACTTTGAAGATGATCAAGACCTACAGTACCTGAGGAAGAGCATGACACAGGATCGAGTTGACTTCAGTAAGATTTTATTGTGTATGAATGCCTCACATGTTAAATATTGGCATTTAATAAACACTTACTGTTTAGCAGAGCACTAGTGTCCTGCAGTTAATTGTATTTGTGAAGCTGACTGAATATGGGACAGCCACCTAGAATATTTTTCACCAGCCGCCACTGGTGATGATGACATGCCTTCTTCGTATGAAATAAGTTATCAGAGTAACTTCACAATTTTTTTCCCCAATGAATGCACTGTGTAGCCAACAATATATCTCTAAAACTGTTTATTTTTACTGCACACACTGTCATCGCTGTGCACTACCTCTCCACCTCCATACAACCGCCCTCCACCATCATGGAGAGACCAGGGCCAGATCCAGTGCGACGCCTCTGGTGGTGGGCAGAGGCCAGTGAGGGGAGACCCTGGGGCAGGGAGAGGGCTGCACCGTGTCGGCCCCACTGGGGGACATGGGCCTGTGGGTTTGATGTGGGGAAACCCTGTTTGTTAATTGCAACGACGGAAAAGGGCCCTGCTTCACTGGAAAACCCATGAGATCACCATTCCAAGAGAGAGCGTGTGTGTGTGTGTGGAGTAGGAGGACTTGGGACTGTAAAAGTTTCTAACTTTGTGACTGATTAGCAACCGTTTCCAATTAAAAGAGAAGAAACTTAAGTGAGGGTGGGAGGGAGGGGTCAGCTGGGTTCATTTCCATTCAGCAAGCCTCACAAACAGGCACACACACCAATACACATGCACATATCTTTCTGCATACACGGATACTTAACACACACACACACACACACACATACACACACACAGACACACATATGCATGCATGCAAAATTGCACACCACTGCACAGAAAACCCAGACACACACACTGGCGCACACACACACACACACACACACACACACACACACACACACAAACAAGAACTCACATGGAGTAGACTTTTCCAGCAGGAGCCCAATTTGTGTTTAGGCTCACTTACACTATTATATTGACCCATTATGATCTCAGCTCAGACAGAGCAGCATAAACGTCTGTGTCTGTCTGCTCTCGTGTGTGTGGTGTGTGGTGGTGTGGTGGTGTGTGTGTGAGGGGGGGGGGGTGAGTCTGACAGGAGAGCAGAGGTCAGGCCAAGGTTCGGATGAAGTCAGAATTTAATTATGCTTCAATGAAGCAAAGGGGAAGTAATAAAGACCAGCTGCGTGGTAGAGTGTGATTCCCCGAGTAAGCCAGCACATTTTCTCCCCTGCACTTTTCTTCCAGAGAAGAGTAATATGTGGAAGGATAAAACTCCTTCGCCTCTAAAAACTGGATCAGTACAGTTCTGAGAAAAAAAGCCACCTATAGAGAAACACCGACACAGACAGGTTTTATTAAAAAACGCAGCAGTCAGAGGCATATATAGAGGATAAGAAGAACAGGGAAAATATTTCGCCTCGCATTCTAATCGGGCGGGGTTGCCTAGGTGACCTGGCAAGTAGCCAGGGAGAGAGATGGTCACTGAGTGCATAGGGGGGCGGGGGAAGGAGGGGGGGCTAACACACAAGGGGTTTTACTCGAGTGATCCAGCCCAACTGTCTACGCAAAAAAAAAGACAGAAAAAAGGAAGAGAGAAAACGTCAACTGGCCTGATCAAAAAACAAAATGGAAAGAGAACAAAAACGATTCCACTTGCACCAACGTTGCCCCCTCCCCAACCCTCCCTCCTTTTTCTTACTCTCTCTCTCACCTCCCCATTCACCCTCTCTTTTTTCTCTCATAATCCTCTCCCCATCCGTCTCACTCGGGCATGTTTTCCAGGGCCCTGACATCCATAGATACGGTTTCCACCAACAGTAGCCCTCCTGATCCTCCCGAGGAGCCCCAGGGGAGGGGGAGGACATGGGGGAGGGAGGCTTGATACGGGCGGGTCCGAGGGGAGGTTGTATGGACCCGTTTGGAGCCCCCTTGTCTGCTAACCGCCACAGGCCCGTATGGAGTGGCTCACACAGACAGGGACCGAGCCACGGCAACAGCCCATACACGGAGAGACGGCCACAGCAACAGCCCAGACGAGGAGAGACGGCCACAGCAACAGCCCAGACGAGGAGAGACGGCCACGGCAACAGCCCAGACACGGAGAGACGGCCACGGCAACAGCCCAGACGAGGAGAGACGGCCACGGCAACAGCCCAGACACGGAGAGACGGCCACGGCAACAGCCCAGACGAGGAGAGACGGCCACGGCAACAGCCCAGACGAGGAGAGACGGCCACGGCAACAGCCCAGACACGGAGAGATGGCCACGGCAACAGCCCAGACGAGGAGAAACGGCTCAGGCTCCGTATTGGGCCGTATCCACGACTATCAGCCCCAGCAAGCCATACCTCACTCCGATCCCTATAAAAAAATAACAAGGGCAACCGTATTTACAGTAAATCTTGATTCAGTTATAAAATGGATAAAAACACTAAAAGTCAAACAATAGTTGTACTATCTTGTACAGCAATTACAAAAGGCTTTCACAAAATGATTTGTTTCGAGTTTTTTTTATGGGGGATTGTCTTAAGTGGTTATGATGTATGTTTAGGATTGGAGAGTTTGCAACTATTGTGCGTTGACATGACAACAGCCTAACAGGGATTGTGATGGCGCACGCATTTCCCTCTGGATGTTTTAGGGTCCCATTAAATACATGACTGAGGTCTATAAAGAGGGAAACAGTGGCCTTCCTGCTCGCTCCACTTCATGCACACATTCACACCGTTGTGTAAAATGGGCTCGTAATCCCCGGCTTATTGGGTCTCATGAAAGTATTAATGGGTTATTGGGACTTTACATGAAGAAAAATGGCTTGGATGTTCGTAGCTCGCTATATGATGGGCTGGCGAGAGGCAGAATTCCATGAAAAACAAGTGGGAGTATACTACTGAGGAAACTGCGAGTCACTGGGTCCTGATGTGGCAGGCAGGCGGGGTGAGGGTGGGGGAGGGGTAGCGAGCAAACTGTCAGAATTTCTCTATGTTAACAGATCCTCCGCAGTCGCCAGCAGTCATCCCTCAAACATGTGGTTCTTGTAAAAACTGCCACTGTACCATACCCCCCCCCCCCCCCCCCAATCCTCCTCCTCCAGTCTTCCCGCCGGTCGCCCCCCAGTCCCCCTGCCCCATTGCGGTGTGTGGGATGTGTTTTTTCCTGAACTTGATCCACTCTGGCTATAATGTATGTGTGTGTGTTACAAATGTTTAACTCCACAGGCCTTGCACAGCTATGGGACGGACATAGACCTGGGCTGTCCATCCCTGTTCTCCACCTTGGCTGCCTGGTCACGCAAGAACCAGCGTCTAAATTAGGAACTCATTTACCGGTAACGGTCCCATAATGGATTTGCAGTGCCTTGTGTTGCCAGGCTTATCATGAAGTCGGACTCGTCCCTCTATTTCTATATGCATGCCAACTCAGACCTGAAGGCACACAACACTTAGAAACACTCTGTCGCATTACAGAACATGTAGGAAAAAAATGTACCTGCTAAAAACAAAGCACACCTGACAGGACGAAAAACATGTCCTCTCCCCGACCAAAAAAGAATCCACACAGAAGACTAAAAAGCACATTCCGAATAACACCCAGGTCGGTGTCCGCCAAGCAGGGCATCCTGGAGAGAGTGCCCAGGGAAGGGAGAGAGGAGGGCGGATGCAGCTGTGGCCTAGGTGGGCCTCTAACCTCCAGGCCACCCCTGCAAGAGAGATGTATGTTCAAGGGAAATCCTCTTTAATACTCACAGGAAATCAGACAGTCTGGGCGAAAATATGAGGATGTAGTCGAGACTCGCACGCATACAAAGACGCCCCGTCGCATGCACTCGCCGGACTGCGGTACAATGTGCCAACGCACGCGAGTATGAGGTGTGAAAAGTGCCACCCACATGCACGCAAATGCCTCACCGACGCCTGCTCAAGACGTCTGAGTTCGCTAAAGATTTAAATACTCACAATGGAGACACGTGACATGCACGCGACATGCACACGTCATTTTAACTACATGTGAATCCATGTAAATCGTTGGTGATCTCAGACGTCTTGAGCAGGCGTCAGTTAGGCGTTTGCGTGTATGTGGGGGGCAATTTTCACTTGCACGCACAGACACAAAAACACACACACAGACACACAAACACGTACACTCTCACACTGAAATGGAAAGGTGACTAGGAAGAAGAAAGACAGACAAGACAGGAAGGAGTGTGTAAGATATGTCACACTCTAAACTTCACAACAAAGATCCTGTAATGCTACAACCGGTTAGCGTCAGGACACGTGTACATCCAGTAAAACAACGAAAAGCACAACTCGTTCACGGGCCGTTGACTTGGGTGAGCCCAAAAGCCTTCTGTCAACCTCTATTCCAAACAGAGCTTCCCTCTCGAGTGTACGTTTACTCTCCGTTATATACCAAGCTAATACCCCGTGTCTCAACCTCTGTCCCAAGCAGTGACTCACTCAGGCGTATACATTTAAACTCCCAGTATATACTCCACTAATACCCCTGCTCCTCTGTGATGTCGCCGCGACAGCACAGTACTGCGGATGAGTTCACAGATTGTCCTGGTTTAACACTGAATCAAAAAAATAAATAAACGCCAATACCTGGGCCAAGTTAGTAAGAGAGCGAGAGAGAGAGCGAGAGACAGAAGGCGAGAGAGAGAGAGAGAGAGAGAGAGAGGCCGTGTTGTGGGAGACCACGGAGAAGAGGAGCTTGGTGTTTGGGAAGGTGCCACTGAGACACAAAGCAGACACGGCAGAGGTGGGCTAGATGACCTTACATGGCTCTGTCTTTGACCAAACTCACTGGGAATGAGCTGGAAACACACAGGCTTTAAGGATCAGAAGCCCCTCTATAAATAGTACTGGATGAACAGAAGTGATGAGCCACAATCGCTTCCCCCATACAACACTATGGGAACCAGTCTGGTGCTATGACCTCCCCCTTCCATATCCAATGGGATATAGCCCTGCTTCAAGCACTTCTTCGAACTGGACCAATTGGAATCAGCTTGACTTTATCACTTCTTGGGTCTGGATAGATTGAAAAGTTTATGAGGAAAAATGTCTGCTTCTTAAAAGGCCCAGGGAACAGTGCCTAAGGGTCCAGTAGGTCGGGGCCACACCTCTCACTTTAAAACAGGGACCAGTCTGTGTGTATGTGTGTGTGTGTGTGTATGTGTGTGTGTGTGTGTGTGTGTGTGTGTGTGTGTGTGTGTGTGTGTGTGTGTGTGTGTGTGGCTCCTCTCTCCGTTTCACTGTCCACCACAACAGTGGCCGCCACAACAGTGTCCCATAACGTTTTCCCACCGCCTCTATCGTGCTTTTAACGAGCGAGGCAGAACTTGGCCAGGTCACCCTATCCATAAAGACAGCCTGTGCAGTCTGAGGAGCAGGGTGAGTGGTGGTGGTGGAGCGATGAGATCACAATCGGAGAGACCTCGGGGAAGGCCCGCGCTCCATTCCTAGCTGATATCATGGAGACAGGAGCCTGCTTTTCTTCAGCGTCTCTTTGATCCATCGCTTCATTTCCACACCTTTGCATTTAAGGGTAACGCGGCACCAGCGTCCGGGGACTAGAGCCAGACTTCCATTCTTTTCCTTCCCTGCCGAGAATGAGCTCCAGGTCAACCCAGGGCTATGTGGAGGTTCAAGGGAAAACGTGTCCTTGTAATGGGCAAATTTTTTTGTCTCTCAGTGTCAGCCAAGAGCGGTGTGAGTTCACACTATTAAGACTTCCAATGGAAGTCACACAGTTGCACAGTTTTAATGTGTTATGTATGTGTAATTCCAGGTCCCCCTTTGAGTTGAGACTCCACGAGTTATCACAGCGAGTCGGACTCTTTGTTTCCGAGTTTCATGTGTTACATCATTACTTTGACGGTCGGGGGCTTGGAAGGCCGTGGACTGAAACCAAACGAGCATCTGTTTTGTGTGTTCCTTTTAAGAGCGCAACTTTCTGGGGGCGAAGCGCCTCAGTGGGTTCCTGTTTTGGCCGGCCCCTTTCTTGGCTCTCGCTGGCAGCCCCCCTGGATGGACAAGGTAGACGTGTGTATAACCACACTGATATGAAGCGTATGGTGGTAACCCGGGCCGCATGCACCGTGACTCAGGCTTGCAGATGCCCCGGGTTGCATGGTGAACGGGCAAGTGGGAGCTCCAGACATAGCAGGAAGGATCCAATGATGACTGTCTATACACACCCCCCCTCCTCTTCCAGGGGTGATTGTCTTAGAGCAGTCACTTTCACACACACATACACCACAGTATGTTACTCACACACACATATGCAGGTATGCACACAAGCTTGCACACACATACACTACCACATACATCTCAAGGCATGCATACACTAAGAAAAACACTCACACGTAAGCTCTTAAATGCACAAACTAATAGTTAAACATGCAAGAAATATCAACTAACTAAAGTTAAATATGCAAACAGATGTAAACAAATATGCTAGCACAAAAGCACACAAACCCCCCCCCCCCCCCAGGGCAGTCCACAGAGTCCCCAGAAATCCCCCTGGGGCAGTTCGTGGGTGATCTGTTGCATATGGTGGAGGGGAAATGTATACGTGGCACCCATTTATTTACTCAACTTTTTGTTTATCTATGATTAATCACAGAGCTACATCCTGTCACTGGCTCGCAAAACAGGCCATATATCTGGGGGGTAATGGTGCAGAACACTATTGTGTAATGTTAAAGGTCTCTGCTTGACTGGATTTATGTATGGACGGAAGGGTTTTTAAATGGGAAATGCACGCCTAAGTGGAACCTATATACAGCACTTCTTCGAGGAAAAAAGTGTGACGTACGAGGGGCATATGCTGCAGTATGGCGCGGCCAGGGATTCATGTATGCCAGGCTATAGGAACAGGTTAGTACCATCATTAATGCATGAAGACATGCATATCTAGGAACGGCTGCCAAAGAAACGTGTGTGTGTGTGTGTGTGTGAGTGGGCTGGAATGCTAGATTTCACCTCAGAAGGAACAGAGGGCTCCCACTGCCAAAACACACATGCAGACACACACACACACACACACACACACACACACACACACACACGCGCAAACACTTATAAAACGGTTTCTATCATTGTAAGCCAGTTGTAAGCGTGTCAAGAAATAACACAAGATTCTTTATTTTCTTGAAGGAACATTTAATTGTTTTGATTGTGATTAGAGTTCAATGCAGCGGTAAATACATGTAGAGATTCTGCATTTAGAGGCGACAGAAGGCCGGGGGCTAGCCGGCCTTAGCCCCCCCAAATCTGTTAAAACTCATTTATAAACTTTCTATTTTTAAGCTTAAACACAAACATTACTACTTACCGGATTATGAACGCACGTTATCAATATCCCTAACATCGCAAACTCCCAGCGCTGGTAGTACAAGTGGATGGGTCTCCAGAGTGCAGTCTGGGAAATGAGACCGTGTTGATGTGTGAAGCGTCTCAAAAGTTGGAGTTTTTGTTGCAACAAACGTGTCGTAAAATATAAGGAAAAATGACTGCAAATAAAAAAACTCCTAAAATGACACCTACACCAAAAGGTCCGCTACAATAGTAAGTATAGCAACACATGCATTACATCTATGAGTAGCTGCATATAATTTGGATTTGCAACAGTATTTATGAATAACGTTTTATTGTGCCCCCCCAAATAATATTTTCTTCCGCCACCTGTGCCTGTAATGTTTTTGCATTTATTTAATCGATTCTGTGCCAGTGGACAGTTTCACTCAGTGTGCTGGTTCACCTATATTTCTTCTCCAACACATACAGTAGGCTCTCAGGTATACAATCGTCGACATTCTACGCAGGCACCCCACTTCCTTCAAAACATTTCTCCAGCTCACTCTGCACGTTGCAGCTCCAAGCCCCCGCTGTTTTTTTTAAGAAAGTAGGGAAAATCAACAGTGGCTCATTCCCCCTCATTGACATAACTGCCATTTTCATAGTATTAGGTTTTTCCAACCTCTTTCTCAGAATGGAGAAACTCTGTTTATTTTTACTGGGACTGCCACACTTTGAGCCTGTCCTCCCTGCATATGCTACACAAACTAGCACAGCTCCTTGACACCAGAACCCCCTTCCTACACACCCACTCACACACACACACCCGAGTGTGTAGCCACATCCCTTGACGGTAAAGTTGGTAACCAGGTTCCTTTACATCAGAGTTTCCTCCAGCCCTCTATGCGAGGAAAGAACAAATAGTATTTAACAGGCACCAAGAAAGAGGGATAGGTTGTCCCTGTGTCCACTCACACAAAGAGAGTGTGTGAGTGCCAGTCCCGCATATGGTGCTAGTGAGTGTGAAATAACGGTGTTGATGACTGATATTCCTCTCACCTACGTTAACCATTGCTCCATTGGAAAAGCAAGAGAGGGAGGGAGAAGAAACAGCATTCACCTGATGCCAGATCATAACATGAGCCAATCTACGTTACATTTATTGGTGGGCACAGCTCAGTGGTACAGGAACTTGCTTAAACATTGTTTTCCCCTCCTGTTAAAGAGCTTGTGTTCTTGTAAAACGTTAGGGGGGTTTAAACTCACCCCAATCTGCTTAGAAGGGGGAAACTGAGTCACCTGAGCCTGCCTCTTCACCCTTAACACATGCAAGCCCACTACCACTATAGACGTCCCCCTAGGGCCTCCATTAACCCTCTGAGACCAAGACCACCGTGGATTGGTAACATGGCCTTAGAATTTTGCACCACATGCTGAGAAAAAAAGAGAACCCTACACTGGATTCATTCTCATAGCCTGAGGAACAATTTGCATCCATATTCACTAAGTGAAACTGTACTCTGTAGAATATCGACAGGTTGAAAATGGATACCATTGAAGTTTCTCTTGTGCCCGTGTTGTTTACCATAAAGGGCCCTATCATTGATCATTTGCATATATTGTACCATATTGTTAGGCCGAAAAAAGCCTGGAAGAGTTCGTTGGGGTCAAGGGAAAGTAATTCTACCCCGTCCGATGAGTTACATTCTGGGCCTATATCTATTCACGACCCAAGCCACTGAGCAACCACAAATAAAAGTCAGCCTTCTCTCTCTCATTCTCGCGCGCACATACTGTACAGATTTGCAAACACAAACAAATAATATTACAGGATCAACAAAGAGGGGAAAACAGGCCATGATGACTGCAGGGCCGCAGCGAGACTAATCTGTTGACGTTCCACGGAGGACATCGCAGAGAAACTTTCTAATTACAACTAGATTAGTGCCCTGTGATGTTGATGTGTGGGCTCTTTGTAAACTCCCACAAGATTTGTTTTTAAAACTTGCGCGTTTCCCCTCGCTTTTGTTTGCCTTCCAGAGAGCCAGGAAAGACTCTGTTGTAAGTGCACGGGCCGATGTTTGTGTAGAGCAGAGCGAGAGACTAGCTAGGGACAGAGCTGGAGGCGCAAACGAGGCAGGAGGTGGAGACTTCGGGCTCAATTCGGAACATCCATCTCGGGCCCCTATGCCATAACATACTTGCTGTAGACTTGTCTAAATGGCAGAAGCTCATTAAACATAGATTTGAAGGGCTGCAGACAGAGCTTTACCCAACGCTTGTAAACCCATTCAATGTGAAAGTTACTATAGGAGAATCAGACTAGGACCCAGTGTTAGGAACAGAATCAGAAAACAGGCCAGGCTCGGTTCCCTTCCCGTGTGTGTCTCTTTACTGGTCCTTCTGACTCTGGCCCAGCTCTCAGTACCGCGGGTTGATGTTATTATTGTTGTTTTCCGTGCAGAGACTTGGGGCGCCGGCCAAAGAGTATTCATATTACAATAACAAGACCTGGAGGGTCCTGGCTGGGCTCCGGGCTTTATTGGTACAGGGGAGCACCAACAACAAACGTCTGTGGACAATCAACAAGTCTGTGGGGAGGGGGGGGAGAGATGGGAGCGTGGCCAGGGCTGAGGCCTGTTTCTTTCCCCTCATCTTCCCCAGGGGCGCCTCTTCTTCCCCAGTGCGCCGTCTCTAACTTCCTCCTGCCACGGTCTGGAGGTCTAGGACAAATGAAGAAAGAACGTACCACGTGATTGACTGATTGACTTCCACTGTATTGGGTTTGATAACCAGGAAAACCTGTGACCCGGCTTGTCAACATGCACAAACTCTGTTTCTCTTTCGCAGAAACACATTCGAGCAAACGCGCACAGAGAGAGCAGTGATGATGGTGCTGATGATGAGGGTGGGGTTGGGGATACAAGGAGAGCCTCTGACACCCCGAGGAGGAAAGTCCACTCCTTCCACCACAGTTATTGACATAACTTTCTCTGAGAAAGTTGGCCTGCGGCGGTTAGCTTTTCCACGAGTGACACACAGTAAAGGCGCTGTTACGTTAATCGCCCTTTTAACACCGACCGAGGACACGTGCAGTATGGATTTACAGTAAGAAAATAAAGAAACCGGGATGGATGGAGAGAACTCGCGATGAGGGAGGGGATCCTGGAGTTCCAACAGACTGTGCGTTGTATGCCTTTTCACTAATGGCAGCTGATTGGTTGAGTGAACGCCCAGAGAGTCAGGGGCCATGCTGGAACAGAGCAGGAGCCTCCGTGAACCACAGCAATATTAGTGTTAATGCTTCTAATGATTATTCTCAGTAGAATTCTATTGTTTTTTTGTATCTTGAGAGGTGTTGAAATGTCTTGATTGTGGGAGGGAAGGAGGCTGTATATCGTCATAGTAGAAGGTGGTGCTCTAGGCAGTTGGCCGATGACTCTCGTCCTGTACACCAGCATTGGATTTCATTCTAGGACGACGTCCGTTTGAGGAGAGGTCCATGTCCGTATGTTTGACTCATCTCTTAATTCAGCCGTACAGTTGTAGCACCATGGCCACAGCAGACTTGTCATATCCACTCCCCCACCAGCTGAACCAACAACAAAGCACGGACCCAATTCTGGTGCCCGCTAAACCCATTGCCCATCCGGTATCCATTGTGTGCAATTAGTACATGGGCATTTCACTCCACTACATAATTGTAAAACGGTGTGTGTGTGTGTGTGTGTATTTGCGTGACTGTGCGTGTGACTCCTTCTCAATTTCCAACGCTGCACTTCATATTATCTCTCACTCTCTGCGTTAGATACTGCATCAACTTAAAATCTGGCGGGACTGGGAAGCATGAAAACACATGGGTTCAAGTAAGTCCAACTATTGAGAACAATCCGTCAAGATGCAGAGCAAGTCTTGGAGCAGCCTCAGCAGAAAAAGAAAAGAGGAAAAAAAGAAAGCACCAAAAAGTTGGTCTTACATGGAGGGAGAGAAAAATCTGTCTTTACAGAGCCCTGCTTTAGCTTGCCAACTTTGTGCTGGCTGTTGGTAGCGCGGAAATGAGAGCGTGCTAGATTCTCCCCTCCCGAGAATAACACTAACCCCTCAAAGCTCAAATCAAACACACAATCCACGTCACAGGAAACCATTTTGAAGCGTAAAACCTCCCAATGGGAGCTCCATTTGAATGCTGCGGGTATGCGCTGCCTTACCCCCCCTCCCCCCACCCCCCCCCCCCCCCCACCACACTTCCCTCTCTTCACCCCCCCACCCCTTCACTCTCTCAGGGTTCCAACCACAGCCTAACCCGAACCATACCACCCTTCCTCTCAGACGACAACACTCCCTTTCTCTTGCACTCCTTCCATTCTTTCTCTTTTCCTCCCCGCTCTCTCTCTTTTGCCCTTCTGTCAACAATTCTAATTGCGTTTGTAACAATAGGCATGTAAGACCGAGGCACTACAAAGGAGAACGTGTGTGTTTTGGCGGGGGGATGGAGAGGGGGGGGGGGCTCTTGATTAGAGTGAGGGGTTTGAAGCAGCAGCTTCTGTGTTTTTGTGTGCCCCTCCAATGCCCACCCTGCATGGTAAGCAGGTCAAAAACGCCTGTCTCATATACTCGCTCTGTTTTGCCCTCGCACTCTCTCACTGCCAGATATGTCTGCTCAAGAACTCAAGTGACCCTCTGGTCCCCCCAACTCCCTCACCCTCCTCCCTCAGCCCCTCAGCCCCCCCCCCCCCCCCCCCCCCCCACCACCAAACCTTAACCGCAGCCTCTGTACCCCCTTGCCTTCAACACTACCTCTTCCCTCTCCCCCCTTTCCTCCTCTCTGCCCAGTGTTTGAAAGACAGAGGTCAGGAGGGCGGATGGGAGGCAATCAAAGCGGTTTGTTTTGGCTCTCTTCACCCACCGCCAAGGCCAGAGCTGTGGAAAGCCCCTGCCGCCACCTTGCCTGCCTCCCTGGGAAATCTACGCGCCCATAATCACCCGGGGGCCCCTCTGCTCACGCCGCGCACCCGAAACGCGGGCGGTGCTAGTTGAGCCCCGCACCCTGAAACCCAGGCCACACTAGTGGAACTGCGAACACACTGTGCCTCAAGGCAAACAAAGCCTGACACATGTTGGCTGAGAAGTAGATAAGTGCTGGCTCTGAGCTGGCTAAGAGCTGCCTAATAGTGGGCCTCATTTGCGTAGGTAGGTAGGGCTCTGCAAAGGGGCTGGCTGGCTGTGGATGGCTGGCTGGCAGGCATTGAGAGGAGATGAGGTAGAAGACAGGAGAAGAGAGAAAATGTTTCTTAACGAGAACCAGTAAACAGATGTCTAGCCAAGAGCCCAGCGTTTGGGCCATTAAAGATGGCCAATAGATCATCTACTCTCTGACATCTCTATTCCCCACCAACAGCTCTGCTCTCCTCCACCACTAGAACTCTCAGCTCCCTCTTCCCCGTCCCTCCCTCTCTTGTCTCTAACACCCCCTTTTTGGTAACATTACTCCCTTCCCTTCATATTGTCCCGGCGTTCCTGACCTTTTTTCACCTCACTTTCATCTCCAGCCTTAGAGTGCTCCTCTGCTCGCTCACACGACATGTGAAAGGCCAGGATCAAATGGATGAGTGTGTTCAACTCTTAGAAAAGGGTGTGTGTGTGTGTGTGTGTGTGTTTGTGCATGTTTTCAGCACAGAACAATAGTGCATTCAGGCCCCAGTTGCATTTTTGCCGCTCCCCCAGCGATGCCTATTTGACCAGGGCTGAGGGGGATGTCATAAGCCGAATTATACTGTAAACCACAGCATTCTCAGACCTTTAAGAATCTCCCTGCTTGGATTCCAAAGCATGCACACCATGTACCCCCCCCCCCCTTCTCTTCCTTTCACTCACACACAAAGAGGCCATGGTGACCCGTGTCTTATTCTGCATGAGGATGGACTCGCACACACACACACACACACACACACACACCCCCCCACACACACACACACACCGACTGGACTAAGAGCAGGACAGTGGACCGATCTGCAGTTTAGAACCGTGAGGAAGCAATATCATCCCAGCTCCCGGGTGATTTGCTGTTCCTCTCCAGCGTCTGGCTCGCTGCCTTGGCGGCTGACCCTTCTCTGAGGGTAGAGTGACCTGCCGACAAACGCAGAGGGCCAGATAGACCTCCTTCGATCCTTATCCGGCCTGCCACGCTGTCCTAACAGAGAGGGGAGTAGTGACAGGTACACGAGGGTCGGGCTCCGGCCGTTCCTGGGGAGTGGGGATCATCCAGTTATTGACTTGGCTCCGGTCTGTACATTTTCCCTGGCTCTTAGTTCTCACTGAAACAAAGCCCAAACACTTCAGGTCGGTCCATCCGTACTTACAAGGCTGTGGAGTGCGTGGTTTTAAAACTGGTAAATGTATGTGGGTCTTGTAACCCTCTCATCAGTGTCTCCATGCTGTATCTAGTTGAGTACTGTACAGAATGTAGTCCAGCTCCTTCAGCCACTGGCCCCCACATCGACCACCATCACCTCACACATCAAAACAAACCTTTTCCTCTTTCAATCCTCTTTAAGTGTCATTATTACAATGTCTGGAGCAGCTGGGGAGGACAAAGACCACCCAGCCAGAAGAAAGCATTGTTGATTGCAGATAAGCTGTAATGGATTGTCAGGAGGAATTCTTTGCCCTCTTACAAAACGCATGACTATGTGTGAGCCCGGCGAACAGAGGTGCAGCAGGAACAATGCAGCCTCTTCACCCCATTACACCGACCTCTCGGCACACAGACACACAGCAAACCTGTTGCTTCAAGCCCATTGAGGGGGGCAGAGGCATTATATATTCCTTTGTTGACTATTCTAATTGATCCCAAAACTGAGACAACTGGCAGCTAGGAGGACCTGGAGAAAAGAACAAAGTGAGTCAGCACAGCTCACGCGTTCATTCTCCATTTTGCATTTTATTTTCTGGCACTATTCTGTAATCGACGGTGGAGAAATTGCTGGCGCCAAATTCTGAACAACGGGTTAATTGATGCTTAAGTGCAGGACCACTAGCACTGACTGACACAATGAAACAGTACAACATACTACGAACAAATACAAAACGGACCGAACAACCGCAGTGCAAAGGTTGAGGAGAAAATCAAAACATTCAGTTCACCCCGCAGCATTCCCGTCGGATTTTCCAGAGTGTCTTCCTTTGCTCAGTTGGGTCTGGCCGAGAGCCACCGACAGTGAGAGAGCAAAGTCGGGCCGTATCAGGGTACATGTTTTCCTGTCTGTGTGTGTGTGTGTGTGTGTGTGTAAGAGAGGGAACGCTATTACAGAATTTGTAAGAGAAAAACAACCCGCGAATGACATCTCACACGCTTGTGTTTTCATGAAGATAGTGGTTTGTGGAGATAGCATTGTACAGTCTTCACGCGGCCATGTCTGAGGACATGTGGAGCAGTGTGTTTTCCTTGCTCCGTCTCTCCCACACATACACATCATGTGTACCCCCCCTCCCCACACACACACACACGGGGTGACAGAGTGCACTGGCTGAGCTGAGATGAACCAATGGCAACCTGGAGGAGGAGGAATGCATATGGCGGAGGTCCAAGAGAGGCCTGCAGAATCCCCAGCAGGCGACCCCGGTTGTCTTAGTGAACGCTAGTGTGTAAGTGTGTGTGTGTAAGTGAGGGAGAGTAAGAACGGTGGTGGGGGGTGTAGCAATTGTGTGACTGTACAAGCGTGCGTAATTCTGCAGACAGTTGGCAACGGAGTGTGGGATTGTAAATTGTGTATTTGTCGTGAAGGTTTCTCGGTCACTGTCGATCTGTGTCCGTCGGATTTAAATCCGCCAAGCGGCCGATAGTGTATGTGTGTGTGTGTGTGCGACGGCCCCAGGCCTTTCTTAAGATTCGCCACACAGCTAATAGCTATTAATAGTGGAGTTGTCTGAGGCCCTTCAACGGCTGGCCCCAGCCCAAGCAGACTGGGTGTCCAACTGGGCTCTGTCGCCTCGTCTCCGCTCCAGCTGCCAGGCTCCCAGCCCCGCCGGCCTGCTCCATGCAGCCCTCTCCACCCCCTCCCTCCTCCACAGCCATCACCCTGACACAGATCCGTTGGCAAACTCAGCTGGAGGTGGACTGGGATAATAAAAAGTATGTTGGCATCCAAAGGCCTCCATCTCTGCGTGTGAAATACAAGACAACATGCGTTTACTGTACCCTCTTGGGTGTCCATTTCAGGCATTGGAAGGGTTTGAGCACCAGACCTTGTTCCGGCCAAAGACATTTGAGACATTGATATTTATCAGCTGCGCGTCTGATATATTGAGAGAATAATATACAGTATCATATGTTGAAGGTGATTCAAGACTGTAACTGAATCCGGGTGCAAGTCGTGTGGTCCTTTTCCCATAACTGGGGGGACCCCATTGCACGGCGCTCTTTCTCTTAGCAAGGACACCTTGCTCACCATGCTCGGGCTCCACTCGGCCCGAAATATGGACTGATGTCATGCCAGTGCCAAACTTGGAGAGCGGCGGCAGAAAAGAAAAAATGGGGTCATACACCCACTCTAATGCAGCGCTGAAAGAGGGTAAACGAGAAACCAGGAGATAGCAGAGGACAGAGCCAAAGGGCTGTTTGAAATATTCAACCCCCTTCCATTAACTGACAGTGTAGGGATGGGAACACAACCTGTGCTGTACATCTCAGGAGAGAGAGAGAGAGAGAGAGAGAGAGAATAAGTTACAGTGTGAGCGCATATTACATAAAGAGGAGAAATAAGAGGCTGAGACACGGACTATGGTAGCACACTGGGAATACAGACCCTTTCATCCTGCAGCCCCACGCCAGCTCAGCAGTTTCTCAGTGATGTCACCCCCCCCCCCCCCCCCCCGCCAGTCTCTTTTCCTCTCATCATCCTCTCTTCTTCACCCCCTCCCTACCCCGCTCTCTCTCTCTCATCGTGTATCCTTTAATACTCGTATTGATCCGCGGACCCTACGGATTTGAACCCCAGGGTCTTCCTCTGCTCTGCATGGACTTTTCTGCTGTCATCCTGATCACAGAACTTTATAGAAGTGCTTCTCTATTCATCCCTCCATCGCTACACTCCCCAATCCATACCCCCACCGCGACCCCCAAAGCCTGCAGCTTCTTCTGACAGGCTGGGAGAACACTGTGTGAAAACACAGGGAAATGGCTGCCAGCTGCACAGACTGCCCTGGATTGGGGGAAGCACATCGTACTCACAGCTTTTTATTGGGTATTTCTTTTTATTGGGAGAGGAGGAGGGTCTGGGGGAGATTATTGCTTGGCAAACACCAGTGCTAGATTTCCCAACTTTCATGTGGGGTCTCTTAAGGCAGTGAGGAGAGCAGAGAACAATTCTGTGTGTATATCTCTCTCTCTCTCTCTCTCTCACACTCACTCACTCTCTCCCCTCCAGCAGCTGTGCTCTCTGGAACACCAGAGAGGGAAACGGCGAGAGAGAGAAAGTGGAGAAAGGCCTCGCTCCACCGTGCGCTTGTTTTGTCCCCGTCAAATTGTTTTATAGCTATGCAGGGGGGGTACGTGCAGTTCCAGGGCGCCCTGAAACAATGATCCAACAGTATCAATATTGACTTTCTCCTTAGTGACAGGCAGGGTTGGCTAGGTGAGGGCGCGACCCTGGCTCAGTAGTCGGGCATTAGCGGTCGGGGCCGGGGGGCCACTTACAGTAAGCCTGGGCCTCTCTGGCACAGTGGACGGGGGCTCTGAAGGACGAGCCCTGTTACCGTCAGAGCGCTGACTCCTCCTGTGGCCAGTGTAACACAGCTCATTACGCGGGGGGGGGGGGGGGGGGGGGGGGGGGGGGGGGGGGTGGAACAGCTACCGAGACCGCGCTGGGCCGAGGCTTGACGAGCGCTGCGTGCGAACCACGTCGGAGGAGCCAGTTCTTTGGCCACGGCACACGTTATGAGCAAACGAGGCGATGGGAGAGGGACTGCTGAAACAAGGAGAAGACACTTTTGACAGGTGACCTTTTATTAGCACTGCTTAATGTAGTATCTACTGACAAGGACCTACATTTGTGCACAAACACTATCAAACAAAGCCTGCCACACACACACACACACACACACACACACACACACACACACACACACACACACACACACACACACACACACACACACACACACACACACACACACACACACACACACACACACACACACACACTTTCCACCCTCTAACAGTCAGCTTACTGTAAGAGGTGCTAACTGAATAACAATACACTCTTACAAATTCCAGGCTGCTTTATTGAAACACTATCAAGATCATTGTTTACGTAAAGTGGTCAGTTAATCCTAGGCATACTCATAAAACGAGAAAAAAGTCAGATTTTCAGGTCGTCCAGTTGGGTGTGGACCAGGGCTTCTATTGATACCATACACAATCCTTAGCCAGGCCCCTGGAAGAGGAGGACGAGGAGGTCGTCCGAGGTGATGGAGGGTGTGGGAGGGTGGGGCCTGGTCCCGTAGAGGATGGAGTAGATCCACCCCCCCACCTCTCTCTGCTCCCTCCCTGTGGTTCTGTTCTGGCACCACGACACCAGGACTGGGCAGCGGCTTGGCACTAGCTTTCGCACAGATGACAATTCACTTCCTCACATACGGGGATGTCCTGGCATGTGTAAAAATCATGGATTTAGTTTTTCAAACACTCTCTCTCACTCTCTCTCCTTTCACTCAACATATAGAATCACTCGTTTGTGACGCACACACGTTCCCCGAGGTCTTATCACTGTAGAGTCCCGTGTCTACAGTCCAAACCACTCGGTGACCCCTCCTCTCCTGGGGTCGGCTTTCTGCCTCTGCTTCTCGTCCTCCATGAACTTCTCCTGCATCTCGTCCACTGAGCCCTCCGTCGGCTTGCTGTCCTTCTGGGGGAAGACTTCGGGGAAGGCAAAGGTCTGCTGCTGGCCCTGGAGCGACGGGGCCACACACACACACGAGGTCGGGCCCCAGACAGAGGGAGAGGAGGAGAGAGGACAGGGGGGAGGGGACATGGTCAACACTGCTTTCATAGTTTATATGGAAAGCTCCTGAGAATGAGACGCATCACCGGTATGTCAACAGCCTCTCCACTGTGCGTTGTTTGTGTGCATCACTCCAAATGTGCACAGTTGCGCACACAGACACACACACACACACACACACACACACACACACACACACACAAACAAAGACACATCTGGAAGATGCCTGTTGAAACAAGAGGAAGTTGGAGAAGGTCAGGGCGACATAGTGAAAGATGAGTGTGGTTTTAAGGAGGGGAGGAGATCTTTAGGTTGGAGGCGGCCAGAGCCAATCCACACGGCAGCTGTGATCTGCACAAAAGGTGGGAACGAGGGGGACTGGCTTTGGGGTGGACGGCACCCTCCTCTCCCAGTCTTTTCACAATCGCTCCCTTTATGCAAACGCTGGCCCACTCTTGACATTCGTTTTCTCCACCTCTCCCTAGCGCGCTCTTCCCCTCCTTCTCTTGGCTCGCTCTTCATTTATTCAGAGGGAGAGGATGGCATCTATTATTTAAGCCACGCCAGCCCATCTCTGGCCCTGCCTAATGCATCATTGGCCCGCCGTGGACTGAGAACACTCTCTCTCTCTCTCTCTCTCTCACACACACACACACACACACACACACACACACACACACACCGGGTCATCGAGTGCAGGCACGCACGCACGCATATCTGTTCACTATCCCCGCAGCCCCTCCCAAGGACACCTAGCAAAAGGAATTCACTGTTATCTGATCTCTGGTGCTAAATCATTGGCATTTCTGATGACTCCACATAACGGCTTGATCATACATCCAGATGGAAAACAGAAAAAAAGCTCCATCACAAAAGAATAAGGCTGACACACACACACGAGATTAACACGGAGAGACAAAGCCAGGAAATGTGGAAATAGAACGAGATGAAAGAGAAAAAAAACTGCACAGGAAGAGAGAGACTCCCCGCCACTGAAATAAGGACAGTGTCCCGAGTGGGCCGGTGTCAGCCCCGTGTCAGAGGTGCAGCGTCCCTCCAAAAACATCCTGCCACGCCGCTCCTCTGACCGGAGACCACTGACCTCCACTGACCGACGGGGTGGGCGTCGTTAACTGCTGCTCCCCATCATCCTGGCCCCGAAGTGAAAGGGCTTGGACAGCGCCAGAAGAAGAGTCTTTAACTATGCAGGGCATTCGGTCGGGGTCCCAGTGTAGGCGTAAGTGGAAATGGTCTGGCCAGGGGATACAGGGGAGCAAAGTGCATGCATCTCCAGGGGCGACAATGTCGAGCTTGATGGAAAACCCAAAATTGGCCCTGCCTGAACCAAAACTGTGTTGCGTGAGGTCGTATGCGTTCATCTTACTGAAGAGAGAGAGAGAAATAGGGATGAGGAGCAGAGATCGAAAGACACAAAGACAGAGAGGGAGGGTATAGATAAAGAAAGCATTTTGTTTTTGGGGTTTACCAATGTTGCTCCGGAAAGCAAGCCGTCGGTCCACTAAAGTCCAAGCTTAAAAAAAACAACAACAGATCCACAACAGGAAGTGGCAAAGGTATGGCAGCTGGCCATTGGCTCGGTTCGAGCACAGCAAAGCAGTGAATGGTTGGACGGCTTGACATCCAGGAAATAAGTCCTGTGGCGGGCTTTTAACACACGCAAGCCGGCCTAAACAAGACGACCAACTTAGAGCATTGGGTCAGACCATGGGTGACCCAATGGTGTGTGCTCACAGCAGACTATCCTGCCTACCACTGCTACAGACACATATATCCTTATTATTATATATATATTTCACATTCACAATACTCTATCTATCTATCTATCTATCCATCGAGACACACACATAATCATAGCTAAGAACAGGAAAGCTGGGAGGGGCCACAGACTATCCTGGCGAAAACAAACCCTGGTCTAACCACGTGGTCTCTGAATTTGGCCCCCCCTCACTCAACCTAACAGCCCCATCATTTTTAAAACAGACTAGCTAAACACGTGTCACCTCCAATTAATCAGGGAAGCAGGAGTATGACGTGACTGCTGGTTCCTGTGGTTTTGGGCGGCTCAGAGCAATGCTCCTAGGTTCCTCAGAGAGAGAGACTGACCCCTAGGGCTAGTAAGAAGAGCGGCCGGCCCAAGGTCACACCAGGCATGACAGGGCAGAGGCCAAGCCCGGGGAGAGAACCAGGAAGAAACCAGTCTCGCTGCCAAGCCCATCAGCGTCTCTCCCTGCACTCCAAGAAAACTTCTCCATCGAGGAACCCAGAAACCCTGAACGCAAACACTGGTGCGGGCCAAAAGGAATTGGCCGTGGCCGAGGACGAGGGGGAGAGATGAAGTGGAGAGGTGGGACGGAGAGAAGGGCACTCCACTGTGAAACCCCGGGCCCGGTAACAAAAGAGGAGCCCCAGCCAAAACATCTCCGGCTCCGTGCCTTAATAGTAGAGGCCTGGCCCAGAAAAAACAAGGTCGGGCCGGGCCAGAATCTGGCTTCCCGGCTGCCAGGGGGGGACCTAGTTCGCATGACAATCCCCAGTTATGCATCGCGGGGCTGGACACCTCGCGTAAACACACGGAGAAGATTAATACTAGCCTGAGAGGGAGCGATTCACAAAAACAACAAAGGCCCGAGATTGGAATCAACAAAGCGGTGAGACACATTAAACAAGTCTTCTTATTGTTGGCCCACTTCCGCAGCCGGAGCGAGTGCTGGCAGCGAGCGTTAATATTTTGGTTTGTAATGTATACATCAGGACACGGCCACGACAACCCCGTCTCCCCTCGGGCCTCATTGGCCTCGCTTGAGCCAAAACAACACTATTCCTGTCTGCGGTGAGGGGCGTATGTGTGCGTGTGTGAAAGAGTGTGATAGAGAGGTCGACTAAAACAATCAGAATGGTGAGACAGGCAAAGACGACGGACGAGCCAGACACACGGGCCGAGAAACACTCTTCCCAGCCCGCCTTTGAGACCACCACACTGGGGTCCCGTCTCCCTGGAGACACGGTGTAGGCATGGTTGTCAACCCTCCCGAAACCCTCCCGATTTTCCCGGTAGACTCACGATTTTCATTGGCACAATTCTTGATCGAAAAGATTTTTTTGTATAGAGAACCGCTGTTGTTTGGAAATCCATCCTGATTATTTTAGGTTTCAAGGTTGGGAAGTATGGGTGTAGGACACTGGACGTCCTGGTGAGACTCCGGCAGCACCGTGACAGGGCCCCGGCTCCTATGCCGTGTAAACACACACCTCTTACGCACATGAAGCATCCATTAATGCCATAGCATCCCCCCTCGAAAGGGAAAGGAAGGAGGGCGTCGGAATGGTACGCAAGAAGAAGTCAAGAAGGGAACGCAAATGTTGTCATTGGGTGAGTCCCAACCCTTCTCCTGTTACCCATTTATGTGTGTGTGTGTGTGTGTGTGTGTGTGTGTGTGTGTGTGTGTGTGTGTGTGTGTGTGTGTGTGTGTGTGTGTGTGTGTGTGTGTCCTTATTAAAACAAAAATTCAATGTCTGGTTGTCTGTTCCAGGAAAAGTGTATTTAGTTTTGTGTTTTTGTTTCCCTAGTAAACTCTTATTCATGGTCTTCTGTTCCAGTAAGCTTTCATTGAATACGTGTGTGTGTGTGTGTGTGTGTGTGTGTGTGTGAGTGAGAGAGCGAGTGAGCGAGTGTCACGCACATACCAAGTGATAAAAGTGAAAAAAGAGACAAACAAATACAAGCGAGACTGCTTGAAAGGGACCATAGAAACACCATCACGGACGCCAGTAGGATCCGCTCACCCTTTAGCTTTTTTCCTGTGAGAAAAAGAAAACACTGAAAATACAGGTGCTCTTCAAAAAACAGCGACAGGAAGGGAAGGCTGGAGAAATGGGGGGGGGGGGGGGGCTCTCTTCGTTCAACAGTGCGAGAATGTCATTCGGACAAATGCATGTCCAGCAGGCTTGGAATGCATGTGAAATCAATACCAAGCAAGATTGAGGGATTCAGGGGCCACTTATATATTAAAAAAATATATATAAATGCATAAGCTCGGGATTCAAGCATCAGCAGAACATCACACAAGGCCAATCGAGTCGGCCTCCGAGGGGCCTGGAGCGACACACAGTCAGACACACACAGTTCTCCCTCCACGCGGACAGTCATGGCAGACGCACGCAGGCCTGTCAGCCGTTTCTGAGTTGAACATTGTTTGTTTAGGGCTGGAGATATATCCAGACTTTCCCTCGGGCGGGCTGAGCTGGGGGTGCGGGACGCGTGGCGTCACCCGCTCAAGAGGTCATCCGGCGGCGGTCTGAGGAGGGTGTCGAAGGAGCTGACCCACTGACGGGGAGAGATGGTCACGCTGCAGTCGACCTCGCTCTGACCGCAAGGGAAAGCAGAATGCCACCGCCCGTGGTGGTGGGTGTCTTGGGCTGGGAGGAAGCATCATACGCCGCACACACAGAGGGAATCCACTGGAGTGTGTGTGTGTGTGTGTTTTAGGGGTGGTGTGTATTTGCGTGTCGGAATGAGGGGGTATGTTTGCGTAACATGGGGAGTCTATTAACAAGTTCCTCACCAGAAGATGGAGGAGGAGAGAAGGAGAGGAGGAGAGAGGAAATGCAGCCAGCTGATTGTAAACAGCTCCCGCTGCCAGGCCCCTGGGTGGGCCACACACACACACACACACACACACACACACACACACACACACACACACACACACACAAAGGCCAGCTGTCCGGAGATCATGACGCAAACCAAACTAGTTCCCTTCATCAGACAGTCAAAAGTAAAATAATAACAATGACATCAGATTATTCTAAGAGAGAGAGGGGAGAAGGGAAAAGCGTTGGTAAGAGAAGTGCACCAATTAAAAGAGTGCAATGAGAAACCACTGATTAGGTTCAAAAGTTAGGTTGACTCTCTCCAGAAGACATGTGATGCCCCCTCCCCCCAAAATGAGAAAAATATGTTTTCAGAGAACAGACCACTAACCAATAGTATCCTGCTGTGGGTCCTGCCAGGGTCACGACCCCCGGCCCACGGCCCAATTGCACGCCCCTCGAGTGACTGACACATTCTCCGCTGCCCGCCAGCTACCAAAGGACTGGGGGTGTTCCCCTTCTGCTGATAGCGCCACAAAGAAAGCGAGCGGTCACAAGGCAGTCCGGATTACACAACACCCCCAATAAGAGATCTGCAGGAGGACTGATGTCAGGGAGCTGCTCAAATGACTAATTCCCTTATGGAAAATACGGGCCCTCACCAAAGCAAGGGGTGTGAGTGTGCGAGTGCGTGGGTGTGAGCGCGCATGGAGAGAGGAGGGGTGATGCCCGGGACCAAAGCGAAGACCGGGAGCCAGGCATGCGCACTCGTGTTTCCAAAGGCAGACTTGCTAACGTTGAGCCCCCTGCTTCTCTGCCCGGAGACAGCCAGCTACACAGACAGACAGACAGACAGACAGAGAGACAGACAGACTGACAGCCAAACAGAGAGAACATGCCTGGGCTTGTCTGGGCGCTCTGCTGCAGCAGACACTGGACCCTAGTAACAGAGCTGCTCCACCCGGATCATCATCACCGCCTAAATAGGCTTCGCACCACGACACCCCATCTGGCCAGGCCGGGAGCCGCTCTAGGCGCCCCACAAGACAACGTCAACAACAACAACAGCACAAATTTACCCTCTGAGCCCCTAGCACTCTTCTCATTTGAAGAACCCTGGATACCTCAAATCACCCCCCCCCCCCCCCCAACCCCCACCCCCTTGCCCAGGCCCCCTTTGACTTATGCCGCCATCAAGCAAGCCCCAATCCCATGACCCCGACACACAAACACATGCCTAAACAGCTGTCTGAAATCATTATCCCCCGCCATCTACGCCATTTCATCCTCTACCCCATTGTACCCCCCCCCCACCCCACTCCCCCGCCTCCCTGTCACAAATACTACAACGTAAACAACCTTCCTATACCCTCTCCCCTCCCCCGACTTAACTTATCTCCCCACCCCAAATATCTAGACTGCCCAACAAACACACACATAAATCTTTACACACTGCGTACACGCACATACACACACACGCACACGCACACAACACACGGTAAACAGCCGTCCATTACCCCTTGCCCCCTCCCGTGCTCTCTTAGGAATGTGGGGCCAGCTGGTGGAGGACAAAAAAAAAACACACACAAAAAAACTAGGAAGCCCCACCAAAACAGGAAATGCATCAGCAGGGGCATATCGGCCTATCAGGGGGCTTTATCTGGACCGCGGCCATCCCAGTGTAAACCTGGGTGGCGCCTCATGCTGATTGGATGATCAAAGTGGCAGCCGTGTCATTACAGGTCAAGAGGTCGAGGGTAATCAAGGGGTCTATGCGGCGTGTGCGTGTGTTGCCCTGGTTATCTAAACGAGGGGGACCTGAAGGAAACCGACGAGGAAGTAAGGGAAGAGGGAGAAGCGTTTTAGAATGGAGGGAGGGGGTCGGAGGGAGGATCAATCAGTAAACAGGCATGAAGTGGTCCTCTGATCTGTGTTTGAGTGATGTGGGGGGGCGAGGGGAAAGATACACAACCTCAAACGTAGCCATTCAAAAAAAAATTAAATTATAAATAAATAAAAAAAGGCGTGCGTGTGAGCTTCAAACCGGATGCTCAAGATCCCGCTCGGCTCTCCATAATTCATGTTCTCTCTCTCCTCTGGGCTCTTTCGAAATCCACACACACACACACACACACACACAGCTCTCTGTACTAAGGGCCAGACTATCCTAATCAGCAGGCTGGGAGGGAGACTAGAAGGGCCTTTCAAATGATGCCTATCACCACAGAGCCAGGAAAGACTCTGCTTTTATTGTGCTCAACACACAATCACACACACACACACACACTAATTAGTGTATCAGCCTGTTCCTTCCCTTCTAAGATTTATCCGCCTAGAATGCTGACAGATACATTCTAATGTACATGACTGAGTGACTGAGCAAGAAAAAAGGGGGAGCGTGAGAGGGCGAGAGACAGAGTTATACAGAGAGAGGAAGAGGGGCCAAGAGAGACACTGAACCAAAGAACAAGAAAAAAAGCTACAACATGCAGTGGAGGGAGTCTAACATGTCAGTGTGTGTGTGTGTGTGTGTGTGTGTGTGTGTGTGTGAAGCCAGAGTTTGCGTGACAAGGTGGAGAGGAGGAAGAGGGAAAGGGAGTCATCGCTATCCAAATAAGTGAAAATATCAAAATTCCACACAGATAAGCAGGATTTCCCCCCTCGGCCCAGCGGCCTGAATCAGCATCTCCAGATCCAGCGGGGACTCCTCTGGGAGAGGGGGAGGGGAACAGTGGGGGAGAATGAGGAGGAGGACAGCGGGGAGAAGTGGGAGAGCAGGGGTGAAGGAGACGAGAGAAGGGGGTGGTGGGTGGGATGGGGGGGGGGGGGGGGGGGTAACCTGCTTTGGACTGCACAGGGGCTGAGAGAGAAAAACGTTGCCCCCGTTGTGCACCCCTCTCCTCCATCTCCAGGCCCCTGACACACACGCACACACACACACTCTGGAGGGGCTCCGTCTAATGTTGAGCAACAAGGAGTCAATAACAGATAGAGGAAAAGGCCGAGCTGCAGCCAGAGCTGGAGGATGCAAGAGAGGAGGAGAGGGTCTGCAAAGCAAAATGTTGCCATCTAGTGTCAAGTCATATAGACTGATGAGCTTTGGCTTTGGTCACACACACACATGCACGCGCACACGCACACACATATTTTGGCTTTTCTTGGTATAATCCAACTACATTCTGACCCATATCTCCCTTTGAGCGTGTCTGTCTGCCTATAACCTCTGTCTCTGGCTAGTCCTTTTCATGCATGCAGGCTGGGGGATATGGAGGAATGAGTCAGACTTTTACATGGAGCAATATCGCAGCTTTTTCTGCAACGACTTCTCCAATTACGTGTCTACTTTGTCCTGGTTGCCGAGCAGAACGCGCCCTAGAGACAGGAGCATCTGATTGGTGTTAGCCCGCAGACATCCCTGACACATTGTTTACTTCCTTGATGGAAGCTCGGCAACCATTGGCACAAACAACAACACACACTGCCTTTTGCAGCTTCACCAGCTGTGGGCGTGCAAGTACGAGTCTGAGAGGGTGTGTGTGAGTATGTGTGTGTGTGACTAAAATGTTTATCAATGAACCGGTGACATCATGGGTTTATGACTGTATATAAATAACTGTGCGGGCTAGTCGCTAAGTTCATGACAACCATCGTCCGCCGTCATGACAACACCTTGGAACATCTGCGCACTTGCTCTCCAGCCGGCTCGAAGCCTCCCTCCAACCCCCCCCCCCCCCCCCCCCGGATTTTTTCCCTGTGCTGTGCGGGCTGGCTCCGTCCAGCCTCCTGGCGTCTCGGCTCATTGAGGCGGGCCTCCGTCCAGCCCTTGCACCTGGAGCGGGCGGTGGCAGCAGAAGGGATGAACCCTGTGTGTCCGTGGCAGCCCTGCTAGCTCCAGCCATCCAGACCGTGGTTTAGCTCTAGGTTAGGCCCGGCTGACCGCGGCCCTCTGATGCACGGCCAGCCCTGAAGCAGCCTGCTCAACCTTTTGAATTTTGTGCTGCTGCTGCTGCTGCTGCTGCTGCTGCTTTGCTTTCCCTCTCCTCTCCCTCCCTCCTCACCCGTCCTCCCCCTCTCCGAATCCCCCCGGCTCGTCTCTGGACCTCCCTGTTCTGGAACGACTCCAACATGCCCTCAGTCACCCCCCCTGCTCACCCCTTCACAGCCCCTCTCTCTCCCTCACACATGCACACACAGACGCACTCATCCCCACTGTGGGGTCCCCCTTAAGCCGGGGGAAAATGGCCGTCACGGAACCCCGCTAACGGGAGGCCTCCCCTCCACCGCAAACCGGGGGTATACAGAGAGAGAGAGAATAGAGAGAGAGAGAGAGAGAGAGAATAGAGAGAAGAGAAGAGAGAGAGAGAGAGAGAGAGACGCCGAGCCACCCCTGGAACATTAGCCGACGGAGGGGGGACTCGCTGAGTGGGGGGGGGGGGGGGGGGGGGGTAACGGCGGGAGCATCAGCCCGCAGAACACTCCCCCACATGTGGTGTCAATTAGGAACAATCTTGTTTTCTACCCACTGCTGCAAAAGAAAGGAGGTTTCTTGAGGGCTGCGCGTGCATGTGCATGCGTGTGCGAGCAAGCGTCTAAGCGAGAGAACGAGGAGGAGAAAATGTGCGTGTTTTCTTTGCCAAGCTGCCAGAAACGCAGGCCGGATATTTGGTTCCCCGTTAAGGCGCTGTGCTGAGCGAGCGGGCCACGAGTCTCTCCATGTGTGTGTGTGTGTGTGTGTGTGTGTGTGTGTGTGTGTGTGTGTGAGGCCCCTTGTGTGTGTGTGTGTGAGTGTGCGTGTGCGTTTGTCTGCCCGCTCGCAGACAGACGGAGCATGACTTCACCAAAGCTCCCTGGGACCCCAACCACACACGGAGGATGACACTCGCGACTAACCCCGGGTCCCCAGGGCTTCGCCAACAACACATTTCAGAGACTACCTCTGTGTGTGTGTGTGTGTGTGTGTGTGTCTGCACACTCTGTTCTGCATCCTCACACCTCTGATTGTCGTGTGCGACCGTAGTGAGACAGGCGCGTCACTACATCGCCTGGGAATGCCAGCCGCACTGACACAAACAACATGTACCTACAACAGAGTGAAGCCACACACACGCACGCGCACACGCACGCACGCACGCACACGGTCGCAGAGCGCAAACAGGCCGGGTCAGGAAGTTGCTCGGTGTCACACAAGAGGAAGTCTCCCCCGTTAAAAGATTCATGGCCACCTCAATTATGTATCCCTTTTCAAATTGTCATGTTTAGACAATTTCAATTATTCATCCGCCCAGAAGATGGATGGCTGGCAGGCGGTGCGCGGGGGTAAACAAGCGTCTGCACCGCTGAGCTCATCTATCTGGCCAACATCAAAACAGCGGGAGCAAAACAAAGGCCCCTTGGTTCTCCCATCCGCATCAAAGGCCGATTAAGATGGCTGGCGGGTTTTGGGACCGTTTCAAGGAGGGGATTTTTTTGTTGTTGTTTGGATTTCAAAAGGCGAGTACGGAGGGAGGGGAGGGGGAGGGGGTGGGGGTGGGGGTGGGGGTGGCGGACGTTCAAACGCCGACGTCAGCGGCCCGACCTCGGCCTCACCTCAGCCACAGGTGCGTCGGGCGGCTGTGACGGCAGCGCTGCGTGGGAGGCTCCCTGGCACGCCACCTTAGGGAGTGCCTGGTGCACACACACATATGCACAGACACACACACACGCACGCACGCACGCACACACACACACGCACGCAAACTAGAAACGTACAAGAATGCAAACATTGTCTCTTTTTCTACCTATCACACGCATGAATGCACGTACATTCCTGTCTTTTCTCCTCCTCTCTCGCACACAGGCAAACACGCACACACTCGGGCAAGCGCGTGCACGCACACGAAGATTGACCTGTGGCAGCAGGCAGGCAGGCGGACAGGGACAAGCTGGCCTCGATGATAGCCACACATCCTGTTAGGAGTCAGGCATGTAACCGAAGAGCACAGGCTTTTTTTTCTCTCAGAGAGGGCAATAGGTCTGTTTCTAAGAAAAGCACTGTGTGGGTGCGGTTTGTGAGTGTGTGTGTGTGTGTGTGTGTGTGTGTGTGTGTGAGAGAGAGAGACGGAAAGACATACGAAAGCAAACAGTGCAGCGACTGAGGACGTCTTGAGGAGCCTTGATAAGATGAAGGGCGGGGGGCTCCCCATCAATCCCGACCTGCACGTTAAGAGCTCGCCGTGGTAACCGTCCTCACCCCCCCTCTCCAATACACCCCACCGGGAGGACAAACAGCCAGGGCTCACGAGAAGCCCCCTGTCCTGGGTGGGAGAGAAAGTGAAGTGTGTGTGTCTGTGCGTGTGTGTGTGTGTGTTTCTCACCAGCTGGATGTAGGCCACTTTGTAGTCTGGCGTCTTCACCTTCTGGTTCAGGTGGTTCCTCCTCTTGTTGCTCCCTGAGGGTCAATGAGAAAAGAGCGAGGTCTTAGACGTCATTTACACTGCACAAACACACGGCAACCAATCATCAGTCACCAGTACACAACTTGAGATTCGGTGACGGCATGCACCTAACCATGAGCATGTGTGCGCGTGTGCGTGTACGCAGAACAGAGGGTGCAAACAGAGGACTGCAGGTTAACCTCCCCCAGCAGGAGAGGGTGATGACATCATTCTCTCTCTTCTGTCAAGACCATCACACCACAACCACCAGGAGGGCCTCTCTCTCTCTCTGTGTGTGTGTGTGTGTGTGTGTGTGTTACGCTAGCCGTAGTACGTTCGCCGAGAACCGAACAGAGGTGTACCAACGTGCCCAGTAGGAGAACACGTGGACAGGAAGAAGGCAGCAGTCCTCTCCCCTTACCTCCGTCAGGCCAAACCTCGGCCGCCATGCCAGTTAAAAGCCTTCTCCCTCAGCGCCGTTGCCAGAGAAACGGTTTATGACACGAAAAACGAGGGAAAGATTCGGCTATAATGAGTGGTGTATGTATGTGTGCGGGGCCCCTCTTGTACCTAATAATCACTGGCCGTGCAGTCCACAGCTCAGGGAAAGCCCTTACCAGGATCGTAAAACTGAGAGGAGGCCCCAGTGTGGGTGAGAGACAGAAATAAGAGGCGAGGAGAGAGAGAGAGAGAGAGAGAGAGAGAGGGGGGGGGGGGTGTATTATATGATGCTGAGGAAAGCCCCGTCGAAAGGGCCGTCAACCCCCCACCCCACCCCCGCTCTCCCCACAGTCAGGTAAACACTCGCCCCTCCTGCCTTCACTGTTACGTAAGATTTTGCCAATGTCAGCAGAAACCTCTCTGTTATGGGATTGTGGCTTGTTCTTGGAAAACCGCCAATCGCGTTACGAGTCTCCGCCCAGAGAGGGGTAGCCATGGCGACGCCTTCCAAAATATCCAACCGGCCCCCGAAGAAGAGAACAAAGGGTTCGTTTGGCCTTCTTTCCCCCTTCAAGTCTTTGAGCTGTCGGCGGAGCAGAACCCCTGACGCAGGACGGGATACCTTCTCTGACACACCTCGGGATCGCCTGGGCACCCCAGATCCCCCCCTACAACCCCCCCCCCCTCTCCAGGCCTTCTCTTACTCCCTCCCTCGTTTACTCCCCTGGGGCTATCCCTTCCCCACATGCTTTACAGCATCGGCCCCCGTAAACACAGCCCTAATGGCTCCTCCGCCACGTTACAGATGCCAGGCGCCTCTCCCCCTGTCTCTCGCTCTCTCTCTATTAATTTCCTCTTACCTCGCCCTCTCTTTAGGTGCCTTCCCTCTCTCTGTCTTCCTCTTGCGTTCTTGGTTTCACTAGAACTTCATGTCTCTCACTCTTTCCCCAGGCCAGGTAAAACCACACCTCTCCTTGGCCCTCGAGTCCATCGTCCCTAGGGCACAGAGCTGGTTCACCTCTCCACCGGCTGTGAGGGGCTCATGCCTCGCCGTACTCCCGACATCCCCCCACCCCCACCGCCTCCCTTCACCCCTCCATCCCCCTCTCCTCCTGGCTCCAGGAGCCTCGTAAAGAGAGCCTCTACACAGCCCGGACTAACCCCTGCACGTTCCCTCCCCCCCGTTCAAAACCAAGACGGCTCATTTAGTCGACGATAGAACGCTCAGCCTGGCCCTGTGATCGACCCACACTGTACAAGGGAGGGAGAGGGGGGGGGGGGGGGGTTAGGTTGTGTAACACAGCTTGGCCCACTTAGGCCCTGCAGCCAAGGTTTAGCGAGTGGAGCAGGAAAGAGGGCTTGTCCTGAGACAGATGGATGCAGGAGTGATGGGGCCGCAGATTGAAAGAGAGAGGGGGAGATAAAAAAAAAGCAGAGACCCAGGCTGGTGGGATAAATGTCTCTGTCGTGGTAGTGTGTGTGTGGGTGTGTGTGTGTGTGTACCCACCAAACTGAATCCTGGTGCGGACCACTGCCACCGGGACGTTGTAGATACTCTGGAGATAGTTCCTCACATCACACTTGGTCATTCTGTCCAGACGGGGCAGAGGGAAGCCGGGGAGAGGAAGCGAAACGCAGAGAGAGGAAGAAAGAGAAGGACAAAGGAACAAGAGAGAAAAAACAACCGTTAGGATTATGAAACACCTCCAGGAATAGCCTAAGGGATTGAGGAAGGTGTTGCAACCAAAGGCAGAGTTAGCTGGCATCCCCGCCCACGGTCCCCCGGGTCAACATGGGCGGCGCGGCCATAACGACCCTCTTCATCCTGCGCTCATTAGGACAGGCAGGAAGTGGCGAGAGATAGGAGTGTGGCCCTGTCCATTAAGCCGTCTGGGCCCATCGATCCAACCGGGGTGAAACCCGATCCAGGAAGCAGCCTCTATCCTGGCACCAGGATACCGACAGGATGGACTGCCCCTCCCGTACCCCCCACCCCCCACCACCCACCGCCCTCAAACACCCTATGGCCTCGCCTGCTCGCATATGGGACAGATTGATCCGTCCCTGGAAGAAGGGCTTTTAACTGCTAATCAGTCTTTCCCAATTGGATTTGTTATGTACAGAGTCTTCCTGCAAATGCATCGAACAAAGTGCTTAATAGCAAGTGTGAGTGCCTCGGATATGGGGTCTTCCATCACTCCGGTAAGGTTCCTACATATAATGTAATATATGACCATTTTTCAATGGAACAAAAAAAAAAAAAAAAGGGGGGGGGGGACATAAAAATGAATCAACTGCCGATTCTAAACAGCTTTAGTTGTGAACTTGTGAGAATCCCTTTTGAAGCCTTTCTGTTGAACACAGAGACTAATCTAACGGTCTATTGTAAACACAGTGGAAGGCTTGTGGCAAGTCAGAAAACCATGACCAAGAGCTCAACACAGCAGACAGGCACATTTACATAAACCATCACTAGTGGATAACCTCAAGCTTCACTGAAAAACAGTTTGTTCAGGGTTTTGCTGTCACACAGGGTGTTCCCCAGGGGTCAGTTTTGGGTCCACTCCTGTTCATCATCTACCTGGGATGTATCCTTCGTCACCGTGGTGTCCAGTTTCCAATGATGGACAATATTGTTTTGTAAGAGGTGCCTCCAAATTAAATGTATTATTAGTTTACTGAAAATAGTTAAAGACAAAGGCGGACTGTGCTGTGTTAGGGTCTAATGCCGTGCTTTCTCCGCCAACGTGATCCTACATGCCACTGACGCCGCAACGGGATGCGGTTTAGAGATTCCATTACTGGAAGCGGGAAGGTCCAGCGGTGAGGGAGCAGCGATCTCCCAGACAGAGCGGGCCTAGTCGTCTGGGGTCAATGGCGGGAACAGCCAGCTCAGCTAAACACCGCAGGGGCCCCTGGAGGAAAAGGGTGAACAAATCCACTTATTTGTTTCCTTTGCCTTCCTTCATTCTTTCTGTCGGTGGGTGGGGGTGGGGGTCTTGTTTCCTTAGTGACGAAACAAACAGATGCGCCTCTGGGCTCCGTTTCCCCTCCGTCCCCCTCTCTGGCAGCATAGAGAGCGTGCCAGGGATAAGTGAAGCAGCGCAGACTGACATTACAGCTCCGGAGAGGGGGGGGGCTACTTGAAATTAAGTAGGAGAGAGAGAGAGGGGGGGGGGGGGGGGGCGTAGGAGGAGTTTCCTAGAAAGCAGAAGGGGCTGGAGGGATTTGTGAGAGTGATAGAAAGAGAGAGAGCAAAAGAGCGAAAAAGTGGCTTGGGGACCATTGAGTCCTCAAAGGATCATTGGACCGAGAACACTGATCTTGATTAAAGAGAGGAACATTCTCTTAATTCCTGATGCTCAACCCTTCCAATTATCCTGCCAACACGCGCACATACATGCACGCGGGCGCGCACTGACGACGCACGCGCAGAACGTGCAAAAGCCCAACCTACTTGTATGCAGCTCATCAATTAATGAACACAAAAAATTATAATCAGAAAACCTATACAAAGCGCACGTACAACAACATTTCACATGTAGACTACTAGCACAAACAACAAGTTGAGGGAAGGTTGACTGAGTAAGAGGGCACCGACTAAACACACAAAGGCCTTACGATCGCTGAGTGACTGAGGCCGACAAGGGATGCTCTCAGTTCCCGTCAGACGGTCAAAAGAAAACCACCCGTCTAACCTTTCACACCTTCCTTTTTCTACCGCCCTCCCCTCTTTCCCTCCCCTCTTTCCCTCCCTCTCCCTCCTCTCTCAGGAGAAGGAGTATACCTGTCTTTAGCAGCTGCCAGGGTCCGGCCCACTGGCCCCACAGCAACTGATGTATTTATACTCAAAACACCTGCGCCGCCTGCTCACATTCCCCCTTAGTAACACAAGCCCGCTGTGATGAAGGTGCTCCACAAAGCCGCCGGGGACCGGCAGTGGGCTGCCCGTCGCTGAGCAGGCTTTCAGGGGCCCCGACACTGGTGCGTCGCAACCACGGGGGCCGACAAATGAAGTAGCATTGTCCAGCATTGTTCAGGTGTTAGGGGGGGGGGGGGGGGGCAGAGAGATCTGAATCTGATATCACAACTGGGCCAAAAGGGAAATCGATGCGGGGGAACGTGGTCAACCGGTAAAGTCTTTGTTGTTGACCGACAACATGGCAAAGGTGTCAATCAGGAGATTAGGGCGGCGGCCATGAGTATCTGGCTTGCGTGTGAACAACAGCCCATCGTGCTACTAGACAAAATACAGGTCTGGGAGCAGGAAGCATGGAGGGTGGGTCTTGGGGGGGGGTCTACCTGAACTCTTATACAAAGGTCAGGTGAGTTGTTGATTCCACACGTCAGACAATTAAACATCGCAAACATCAGAGCACACATGCAACACGAAAACATAAACAAACACCGATTCCTAGAATGTAAACACAACTTGTGTGCATGTTATAGCTGTGAGAAGCCCGACAAGTACACATCACACACACAGACTCGGAAATGTTAGCACCTTGGTAAACACGTTCACAACCCTTCACAGGCTATCCCACATACACATCCTTGGGCCAAGTCGCACAATTATACACTGACAAAGTCACACACAAACACACGCACAAGGACTGTATACACACAGAGGCAAACAGCAGATCAAAGTGGGTTGCGACACAGAGGCTAACTTAGCTGAGAATGAAATTAGAGAGAAGTTCCCTTCTGCAGCAGAAAGGGAGGCGCAGTTCATTGTCAGACGTCTCTATTGTCAGGGCCTGGTCAGACTCGCACACACACTACTTTTAACGCTCCCTGCTCCCCACAGACAATACACACTAGGCCTCCTCAGAACTGGGGGACTAGCACACTGACAAAGAGCTGACACCGAGGGGACGACGCTAAAGAGGTGGTGTCATCGCCCGCGGAGACGGGGAGTCGGTTGACGTGAGAAGGACGGCCCAGGACGGCTCCCAAGTTAAGGACAAGGCCTTCCCAAGAGATCCCTGGGTTTGTGTTGCTGGGCTACAGTTAGGGAGGGACAAAATAACCGAATTAGATCAAAAGGTGGCTAGTCATTCATACACCAAGAATAGGGCCGTCGAATGGTACCGTTCAATGACAACACTCCAAGCAAAGTGACACACAGACTTCCTATGACCTAACCGAAAGTTGATTAGCGGCCGGTTAGCCGTCCCACAGTCTGTTTACAGAGCGGAGCAGGCGAAGAAAAACCAGAGGGGTTTCCATGGCGATTTTAACGTTGTTGGGTCCAACAGGTACAAATCATTCTTCAAGGAGCAGCGGGAGACGAGAGATAGACAGGTTGAGAGAGACGACTTTTGACTGAGTCTGTTCCAAAGATTCGCAGGTGATAAGTCGAACAAAATGCACACGTGCGCGTGTTTGTCCGGGGAAACACCTCTGGAGCGTGTCTGTAGACCTCTAGTTGACATGTTAGGTCGCCTTGCACCGGTTCCCAAAACAAGAAGGGAAATGCATAGAACGAGAAAAAAAAAACAGCAGTGAAGGGGAAATACTTGTACACTACAAAGGAATACGAGGAACAATCAAAACAAGACAAAAGATAGCGCCTTACAGCAGGCACTGAGTGAAATATACCCGGGCTGTTTTACGCAAGAGGCCAGGGCCAAGAGAGGATTACCGTGATGCGTGGGTTTAGACAGGCTGCAAAGCGCTTGGGAGGAGTACAATAAACAGTAGAAAACAGAGAGAGAAAGAGCAAAAGAGAAAGAGAGTGAGAGAGAAAGAAAGAGCAAAAGAGAGCGAGAGAAAGAACGAGCAAGAGAGAGAGAGAGAGAGAGAGAGAGAGAGAGAGAGAGAGAGAGAGAAAGAAAGAGCAAAAGAGAGCGAGGAGGCCGGCGTGTCTTGATGTCGGAGCCCAGGTGCTGCTGGGACAAAGGGAACCTTGTATTGTTCCCTTGAGAAAAGCCCCATTACGGCGTCAACCAGCCAACGCTTGATCCAAAACACCGTCTATCTACCTGGCTGTAGTTACCGGCCTCTGGCACGGTGCAGAACCACTATCGGGACTTTCATTGTCACGACGGCTTTATGTCAATAATAACCTGAGCACAGGGTTTTAGGTGGAGAGTAGGGGAAAGTGTGTATGCCTCGCTAAAGGTGTGTGTGAAGAGGCATTACAAAAGAGTCTTGATCAGGGGAGTATATGAGTCAGGTGCCTCTTCCAGGCCCAGGCATCAAAGGCAGTCTGAAAAATATCTCCACACACTTGTGCAAACACACACGCTCACACATACACACACACAGACAAAGTTACATAACGTTACTCTGGCACAGACATGGCAGGGATCGTACCGGGAACTCAGCACCTGGATGAATAGATTAGAGCTAAACCCCTTCAGAGATGTGGAGATGCTCTGCTTGGAAAGTTAAATCATCCCGGGAAGATTTGGGCGCTTTCCCTGACCCTGGTCTGGAGTGGGATGAGAACGAGGTGGAGTAGACAACGTCAGGGCTTCTGAACTGAAGAGTCATTCTGGGGCTCTATGGAGGTAGATAGCCTCCAGCTGACTTTTTATGAGAGTAAGGAATATACAGCAAAAGACCACCTAGGGTTAATCTAAGATAGATACACTCTCTCACTCTCTCTCTCTCTCTCTCTCTCTCTCATTAGATGTAAAACTTTTTGCAAACCTTATGACCCGCTCCCACCCCACCCATACACCCGCCTACCCAAAAACACCAAAGGCAAACTTAAATCTTCTCTCCAGATAATAATTTATATCAGTATAAAACTATTGTAGAGATGATGCCAGCTTATCTTACTTTTCTTAAGGTTGGCACTCCACCTGGTGGTCACATTATGTTACTACGGAACAATGACATTTGACAAGAGGCAGTTGACATGCAGGTCATAATTGAAATTTGCATTTCACTGCATACTCAATGTATATTTTCAAGGCATGCTTTGCTGTAATAAAATAAAACTATATCAAACATCATCGAGCCATTACATAATACATATTGTAGGGATTATAACTTAAATTAGAGAGAAAATCATCTCAAAACAATTATTATATCCAAATGTCATCTTTCTGGGCATACATATGGACCAACATGTCTCTATTAAGTCCTTGTGAGAGTTCAATTACCCCCGGGAAAACCAGTGGAGCACTGGGAACTTACTCCATTGGGATGCGGAACTGAACTGTGTCAGGGGGTTGCTCCTTCCCGGGTCGGACCAAGGTCAGAGACCAGTTAGGTCGGAAGATCCTCAGCTGTGGGTTCCCTATCTGGTACAATGGGTATCTGAGGGGGAAAAAAGCAAGAGCATCACTGGATGTGAAAGACGGGGGGAGCCAGTTAGCCCTGACCTCCACAACTATATTAATGGCACAATAAACCACACAGATAGCAATGTATTTTACACTATTCGAACTC